>JAODAL010005322.1:0-145133 GCA_025379985.1 Phyllomedusa bahiana | reverse complement strand
TTTCACTGAAAAATGTGCAGAGATTTACTATGGATGTCAATGGGTATGGCTAAAAACCTCATGTAATACGTGACCAAAAACTTTCATGTGATTTTTAATGCGGATCTTTGTCCAAAACCACATAGGAATGAATGTGACCAATTTCTGACTGTAATCCGTGAGTTAACTGAATTTGAAAAATGGCACTAAATCCACAGGCAATAAGCATGCAAAATACTTGTTGAAAACGCATTGGATGATGCTTTTTTCAACAGCAGAATATAACGAGTAAATTTTACTCATCATGTGAACATCCCCAATATAGCTGCTTACATTTATCAGTAAAACTCCATAGCTTCCATGCTGCCAATAAAATGTATAGTACATTGTGGGAGGAGGGCACAGGTGAGTGTGGACCCAAATTCACGTGGGGATCCTTACAGCACTACCAACTGTACTGTCCTTATTGCAGACCTGCACCAATCTTATAAACCTATTTTTTCAGTAAAACATAATGATTGACACTTCTCACTTGGGATGCTCCAATTTTTGCAGAGCTTCAATTTCTAGAAAGCCCTAACAGCTGAAGCTGACCACTGACTTGTAGCGAAAATAACTGCAGAAAAATACTGTAATGATTCAGTTCAAAAGTCAGTATCAGTCTTTTACATCCTTGTCATCTAAATCTTTTTATGGTATACACTGAAGGAAACTTTAACAGAAATTGGAATAAAAGTTAATATACAGTCACATTATTATGACCACAGTCTCTTAATGTTGGCAGTGCATAGCTCATGAAGGAAGTCATGTGTCTCGTGCAAATAACGTGTTGGCTTAGTGGATATATAATTTGTTTGATAGGCTAACTGTGCACACATTCCTTGTTGCTGCCATGGGTAAAAGGGGCAGTTTATTTGAATTGCAAAAAGGGTGATTAATGGCTTTTGTTCCAGTGCGGCAGTATTTGTGAAATTTTGCAGTTTGTGAACTGTGTGCTGCTGTGGTGAAAGTGTATTTTGAGTGGATAAATGATATTATTTTGAATATGTGACATGCTAACTGTGGAGCTCCATGTGCCATTGATCTGATGGGTGACCATCAGTTACAATGGTGCGCAAGGGTGAAGTGACACATTACAGTGGAACTGCTCACCATCCAGAATGAACCAGTAGGCTGCTAAGCATGTCTAAAACAATAGCTCCGAGAAAGATGATGGTTAATATTCAAAGCAGTACCTGACCTAGTCCTCCAACAATTGGCAAAGTGTTGTCTTCTCTGATGAGTCACGTTTTCTGCTCCATCGATCAACTAGACGCTGATATGTCATACAACATACATTGTAGAACAAACACCCTTCAATGATTGTTGGTGGAACAAAAGCATGATGATCAGGGGAATGTTTTAGTGGCATTTTCTGGGGCCACTCATCCATGTGGAAGGCACATGTCATATGACTAGGAATAACCATTGGTTGGTAGACCATGACCAAGACTTTCAACTATAAGGGCCCCCTAGTATCTCAGACTTGAACCCAATTGGGCATCTGTGAACGTATCACCCTTAGGTAGATGACTAAAAGGATCTGAATAAAACCACTTGTATATTACCTAAATTAATTAAATTAGAATTATTTATCACTGAAAAAAATATGACATAGTAGGGATTACTGAGACATGGCAGGATGAGAGCTATCACTGGGTGGTTAACTTACAGCGTTAAAGTTTATTTAGAAGAAACAATAAAAATTGGAAGGGGGAGGTATATGTCCTTATATAAAATCCTATCTGAAGCCAACACCGTGGGCAGATATATATATAGGAAATGCACATGTGGAGTCATTATGGGTAGATGTACATGGGTGTAGTAACAATAATAAAATTCTATTAGGAGTCTGCTATAGGCCACCAAATATAACAGAACCCTTGGAAGATGTACTCCTCAGACAGAGAGATGAGGCGGCTAAACAAAGTGAGGTTGTTTTTATGGGCGACTTCAACTACCCAGACATAAATTGGGAAACTGAAACCTGTGGCTCTCATAATTAACCTTTCCCAACTGGTACAGTAGCTGACTAGAGGGAAGGCCCTTTTGGACTTAACATTGACTAACAGACCTGACAGAGTAACAAAGGTTCAGATTAGGTGGGCTCCTAGGCTAATAGTGAACACAATATGATACGCATCCACTTATTCTTCAATAGAGTTTTCTTGTCGAAGAGCCACAAAAACATTGAATTTGAGGAAGGATAATTTTTATCTGCTTAGAGAGGCCCTTAACAACATTAACTGGGAGAAGGTCTTCAAAAATAACAAAACAGATAATAAATGGGAGATTTTTAAAAACATCTTAAGCACCCATTATGAGAGCTACATACCTTATGGTAAAAAAATAATTAGAAATAGGAAAAAACAATGTGGATCAACAGAGATGTAAACAAGGCAATAAATAACAAAAATAAAGCATTTAAGTCCATCTTATTCATGAGCAGGTGTTTGCACCACCCACCCAAGGCTAGCCCCACCCACCTGACAGTTATTTACATTTGTACCTATTCAAAGTAATAGGTTAATCAGTTGTGAGGTGGAGGGGCTAGCCTCAGGTGGGCCTCTTTTCATGAATAAGCACACTCTTTTCTGGCTGAAAACTGCCAGACTTGAGCATTAAATACTCTGAAACTACAGCAACTTACAGAATAAGGGACAGAGCGCTGGAAACAGCATGTCTGTCACTAGATTTTGCTGCCTCAGCATGGGGGGCATAAACTATGTGACAGGTTCTCTTTAAAGGGGCATAGAGGCACACAATGTGAACATTATTCTCTAATTGAAGACATTACTGGTCAGACCAAACATGTAATGTTGTGTACAATTTTGAGCACCAGTGCACAGAAAAAATATTGTAGCGCTAGAACAGGTTCAATGGAGGGCAACAAAAGTAATAAAAGTACTGGGTGGGCTACAATGGATAGAAAGATTGGCAAAATTAGGGTTGTTCTATCTAGAGAAATGATGGCTTCGGAGTGACATAATAAATATATTTAATTATATCAAAGATCAATATAGAGATGTCTCCCATGATCTATTTATACCCAGAACTGTATCTAGAACAAGGGGGCATCCTCTACTTCTGGAGTAAAGAAGGTTTCTACATAAACATAGAAAGAGATTCTTTACTGTAAGCTCGATGAGACTGTGGAACTCTCTGCCAGAGGAAATTGTCATGGTGAATTTACTAAGAGAGATCTAGAAGGGTCTGGATGCATTTGTAGAGAGTAATAATATAACAAGTTATAGTAACCAGGATTCTGGAGAAGGATCTGGATGCATTTCTAGAGTGCAATAATATAACAAGTTGTAGTGACCAGAATTTTGGAGAAGGGTCATTGCAAATTCAGGAATTTATCCTGATTGCCAGACTGGAGTCTGGAAGGAATTTTTTTCTGTAAAATGAGGACAATTGGCTTCCAGCCCATATGGATTTTTGTCTTTCTCTGGATTAGCAATATAACACAATAGGTTGAACTGAACGGACGTCTGTCTTTTTTCATCTTTACAAACCATGTAACTAAATGTAACTATTTAACTTAGGTGGCCCTATATTTACGTTTATACGTATTTGCAAAATAAGCATACTCATCTCCTGATACACTAATACATAGGATTAATAGATGATGAGATCAGATAATAGATGAGATAATGCTGACATTAATTTAAAAAAAAAATATAGCCATATATAGTATATAGGCTCAATTATATCCTTTTCACAGTAATAATCTTATCTGATCTAGAACTTCTTGGTTGAAGACTGGAAACACATTTTGATTGACTATGTATGTGACTCATCTTCAATAACAGGTTGAAAAGGTGCAAGTAGCAATGTTGAATAGACGACTTGAATGTTGATCAGCTGAGAGCATGGGAATGGACACATTTCCCTTAACAGTTGACGGTAAGTAAATAATAGCATAACATGGTTCCCACTGAACTGTAGTTTATGAGTTAAAGTGCAGTTGTCTCATAGTCTGAGCACTGATGCAGCTTTCCTCTTCCTTCCTCTGTTTCCAACTAGGCCAACTCGGAATCCAATCTGGTTCTCTTTTCTTAAAAGGAAGTGTGTTTGCCTTCGCAACCATTTCATTGTGCTTCCCACTGCATCTCAAAGAAAAAAAGAGAAATTTAAGCAACTTCGGAAATAGTCTAGATTAACAATATCCTACTGTTTTGTGCCTACAGCTCTTATGCAGACATGTGTGCATCCATGGTTACTAACTACAGACAGACCCAGTGTTGTCTGTTCATGCTGTTTTATCCTGGTTCTGCCTTTTGTCTAAAATAGAAATTATAGCAGAGATCTAACGAAGTTTCCTGATATCAGATAATGTTTTAGAAATAATGGAGGTGAAGACAGCTGGTCATTTGAAGACCTTTGTATATTCGATTTTTCTGCAGTACTTCAAGTTGTGAGCAGTCGTGATGTGTTCTCTCAGCAACATAATGTCTTTCCAACCTAATACGCCTCTCTAAAAACATTGCCAAGTAATATGATGACTTATATGAGCTGCTTCCTCACATGAGTGATAGCTGCCACCTAATTTGCTGCACTTGGCAAAAAGGTTATGAAAAAAAACAAATAATTGAACTTCCCAATGTATAGTTGTAAATAAAAATTACATAATAATTGTTAGCAAAGACATTTGGTATTGTTTAGCATGATGCCAACTGTATGCTCTTCAGGGTACGGTTTACTGCGAATTTAATATTCTAATATGTAAAACAAAACATACGATGACAGTGCAAAATAAAAGTAAGTTATTCAGCTTCTTTCTATTCTCACGGGAGACATCTGCTTAATGCTTCTGAAATAAAAGTGCTAGAAATGTGTTTGCAACATAAAAATGATTTAAAAATGTACTGTTTTGCATCAGAACAATATATGTTAATTGTATACAAAGGAGTTTAACTTGCAGCGTATGCAATAATGCATCTGTTGTGGAAAAATACAAGAGTAAAAGGCAGGTCCTAAGTATTGAGATCATTGAGGTATGGCCATAAAAGACATTTTGATCTACTTTGTTTGCTACCAGCTAATATTACCATATTTTTTCATTTAAAAAGTTGGGAAAGTAACTTTCAGTGTATCATGCTTACTGTAAATAAGGCTCTTAACTGCAATTAATACAGCCTTGCCTTTGAAAGCCTCTAATGTATGTGTTGAATTATATAGGATAGTGACATTTACGCTAAAAGTAGAATACTTCAAAGTGTTTTCTCATATTTCTCATAACATACAATCCTTTAATTTGAGCGGTCTAATACCAATCAGCTAAAATGCAGCAATCTTTTTCCCTAGTGACCACTGCAGGGGAAATATAATATTATATGCGGTCATTGATAAAGGCTCCAGACCTCTAAGGTAGGAGCTTCTGCCTGTCTCTTTGCCTATTATTTTTCATAGTACACTCATAAGTATGTAAATATATATGTTTCAGGGGATCAGCCATTTCCCTTGCTCTTCCCAGTCCACATAAAAGATGAGATGAACAAAAACTCCCTCATAATTCTCTGTGATAGGAGACTACTCCAAATGCCACCTCCCATTATCACTTACAGTATCTCACAAAAGTGAGTACACTCCTCACATTCAGGCTCGGACTGGGCCGCCGGGGGATCGGTGAATGCCCCCGTGGGCCCCGAGCTGCTGTGGGCCCCGGAGGCAGTGCCGTCACTCCCCGGGGCCCGCCCGCCGCATCCGGTCCCTGGATGCCCGGACCCTGCGTCCGGAGCGCCCAGAGACCGGCTGCGCGGTGTCAGGTACCTGGCTACCTAAAGGGGCGGCCCTGGCTGCCTAAAGGGGGGGCCCTGACTACCTACCGGGGGGGCCCTGACTACCTAACGGGGGGGCCCTGACTATCTCATGGTGCCCTGACTGTCGACAGGGGGCCCTTACTACCTAAAGGGGCCCTGACTACCTAAGGGGTCCCTGACTACCTAAAGGGAGGCCCTGACTACCTTAAGGGGGGCCCTGACTACCTAAAGGGGGGCCATAACTACCTAAAGGGGGCCCTGACTACCAAGGGGGGCCTGACTACCAAGGGGGGCCCTGACTACCAAAGGGGGCCCTGACTACCTAATGGGGGGGCCCTGACTACCAAAGGGGGCCCTGATTGTCTAAAGGGGGGCCCTGACTTTCTACAGGGGGCCCTGACTGTCTAAAGGGGGGGCCCTGACTTTCTACAGGGGGCCCTGACTTTCTACAGGGGGGCCCTGAATACCTAATGAGGGGCCCTGAATAACCTAAGGGGGGGCCCTGACTACCAAAGGGGGTCCTGACTACCTAAGCGGATCCTGGGGACTCCCTGGGGGGGGGCCCCTGGCTCCAAAGGGGGGCCCTGGCCTCCAAAAGGGGGGGGGCCCGGTGCTAAAGGGGGGGCCCTTTGCCTAAAGGGGGGGGGCTCTAGTCCTAAAGGGGGGGGCCGGCTCCCTAAAGGGGGGGCCCTGCTCCAAAAGGGGGGGCCCTGCAAACTCGGGTCCCCAAACTGTCAAAAGGGGGCCCCCTTTTGTCCCTTTAAGGGGGCCCTGACTACCTACGGGGGCCCTGATCCCAAAAGGGGGGGCCCTGCTACCAAAAGGGGGGCCCTGACCCCCCAAAGGGGGCCCTGATACCAAAGGGGGCCCGATTCCTAAAGGGGGGCCCATGATACCTAAAGGGGGCCCCTGATGTTACGGGGGGCCCTGATACCGGGGGGGGCCCTGTCTACAGGGGGCCCTGACTAAAAAAAGGGGGGCCCCCTCTGTGCATAATGGGGGGCCCTGCTCCTAATGGGGGCCCCTGACTAAAAAAGAGGGGCCCTGACTAAAAAAAGGGGGCCCTGTTTTCCTAAAGGGGGGCCCTGAATACAAAGGGGGCCCTGCTATTAAAGGGGGGCCTTACTACCTAATGAGGGCCCCTGAAAAAACTAAGGGGGGCCCTGACTAACAACGGGGGTCCTGACTACCTAAGGGGGCCCTGACTACCTAAAGGGGGGGCCCTGGCTGCCTAAAGGGGGGCCCTGGCTACCTAAAGGGGGGGCCCTGCTACCTAAAGGGGGGCCCGACTGTTACGGGGGGCCCTGACTGCACGTGGGCCCTGATACTAAATGGGGGCCCCCGACTACTAAAAGGGGGCCCCCTGATGTCTACGGGGGCCCCCCCGACACCAAAGGGGGTTTCCCAAAAGGGGGGCTCCTGTTACCTAAAGGGGGGCCCTTGACTGTTACGGGGGCCCGATGTCTACAGGGGGCCCTGACTACCTAAGGGGGCCCCCCTTAAAAAAGGGGGGCCCCTAAATACCAAAAAGGGGGGCCCCTGACGTCAAAAGGGGGCCCGATTTTCTCAGGGGGCCCTGAATTTTAAACCAAAAGGGCCCTGACAAAAAGGGGGGGCCCTGCCTACCAAAGGGGGGCCCTGACTACTAAGGGGGGGCCCTGATACCAAAATGGGGGCCCGCCCACCGAGGGGGGGCCCCGACTACCAAAAGGGGGGCCCCCTTTTTTCCAAAAGGGGGCCCTGATTACCTAAAGGGGGGCCCTGATTCGAAGGGGGCCCCCGAATACCAAAAGGGGGGGCCCTGACTGTCCTAAAGGGGGGGGGCCCTACTACTACGGGGGGCCCTGGACTCCCTGCAATAGAAAAGGGGGCCCTGCTTCCGCACACTACAAAGGGGGCCCCGTTTTCCTGCACACTAGTAAAGGAGCCCCTTAACTGCCTGTATATCCCTAAAAGGGGGCCCCCTATTGCGGTTAATATTAAAGGGAGGCCCTAACGCCTGTATATCTAAAGGGTCCCCAAACTCCTGAAACTCCCTTTAAAAGGAGGCCCTAACGCCTGTTACACTTAAGGGGAAAGTCCTAACCCCTGTATACTACCTAAAGGGGGGTCCGAACTGCTTGCACCCTATATAAAGGGCCCCAACTCCCCACAGCTTACCAAAAGGGGGGGAAGCCCCCTACCTACAGCCTAATAACGGGGGACTCAACAAAACCCTCCCCTACAGCCTAATAACTGGGGTCCCCCCAACCCAACTGTTAAACCTATCAACTTCCTACTGGGGCCTGTTACTAATGGGGGCTATATCTACCCCCCGTGGCTAGGTACCCCCCAACCTATTGGGGCTGGGGTACCAACTTTCAGCGGGGGTCTACCTACCTAAATAGGGCCTATTTTACCCGGGGTTTTCCATTTTCTCGTACCTGGGAATTAATTGGAGGGGCAGCAGCCCCTAGTTGTAGCATTATCTCCAGGGGTTTAGTCCTCTCACCACCCCCCAACCCCTTGGGATACTAGGCCTCTAAGTTATGGCTTGTACCTGCTCTCCCACCCCTGGGAAGTTTTGTACAGAGGTGGGGATAGGTAAAAAGATGCTGGAAAATTGAGGATTCTAAGATATTTGGTGTATTTCTGCAGGATGATTTGTAGCCAGGACAAGTCATCATGGGGGTGAGGAACGGATGCAGAAGAAAAGGAATAAAAACGACTCATGAGAGAAGAGAACAACTAAATCAGATAGAACGTCTCCGTGAGTCCCTGATTTCAGGGGTTATTTTACTTCTATATTGGATCAGTGCTATATTCACTGTAATGTGATGTGACCTGAGCTGGTGTCTGACCTCTATGTGAAAAGGGCAATACACTACGTGGAAATCCCTAAAGAAGCATTTATGCTATCTATCATACATGAAAAAACTTTGAGACTCTCGGTTCACATATCTTGATCAAAGATGTTTAAGCTGCCCACGACTTTCAACGTGATCTCAAAATTGGGCAGTCCTATCCTATCTTTACCTCTCAATCGAGCCAATCAGGCCTCGCGCTGGGTCAACCGACCTCCATTATTCAGAGAGATAAAATAAAAAAACCCCAACCTGCAAGCTGCCCTTCTTATAACAGCCTGTAGAGTGGGCGGGGACAGAAAAACCCAAAATGGAAGCACCCCTTCCTTCCCATATAGGTTAAAATCAATGTACACCAAATATAACGTATGTTTCTGCACACAAAAACATTTCTGAAAAAAATAATGGAGGTCGGTTTGACCCAACGAGAGGCCTGATTGGCTCGATTGAGAGGTAAAGATAGGATAGGCTGCCCGATTTTGAGATCTACGTTGAAAGTCCGTGGGCAGCTTAAACATCTTTTGATCAAAATATGTGAACCGAGAGTCTCAAAGTTTTTTCATGAATGATAGATAGCATAAATGCTTATTTGGGGAAATTTCCACGTAGTGTATTTCCCTTTATGAAGAAATGTGCCGCTGGCGGCGGTCTGTGTGATAACATGTAGAAATACATGTTTGCCGCAGCCCTGCCAGTGGCACCCAGGTTTGCATACCGTTTTTTCAGAAATTTTTTTGTGGGGCCAGAAAAAATACGTTATACTTGTGTACATTGCTTTTAAACCTATATGGGAAGGAAGGGGTGCTTCCATTTTGGGTTTCTGTCCCCGCCCCACTCTCACAGGCTGTCATAAGAAGGGCAGCTTGCAGGTTGGGTGTTTTTTTTTTTTTCTATCTGAATAATGGAGGTCGGTTGACCCAGCGAGAGGTCTGATTGGCTCGATTGAGAGGTAAAGATAGGATAGGACTGCCCAATTTTGAGATCACGTTGAAAGTCGTGGGCAGCTTAAACATCTTTTGATCAAAATATGTGAACCGAGAGTCTCAAAGTTTTTTCATGTATGATAGATAGCATAAATGCTTCTTTAGGGATTTCCACGTAGTGTATTGCCCTTTTTTGCAGAAATGTGCCGCTGGCGGCGGTCTGTGTGCGTACATGTATAATTACATGTGTGCCGCAGCCCTGCCAGTGGCACCCAGGTTTGCATACGTTTTTTCAGAAATGTTTTTTGTGTGCAGAACCATACGTTATACTTGGTGTACATTGATTTTAACCTAGATGGGAAGGATGGGGTGCTTCCATTTTGGGTTTCTGTCCCCGCCCACTCTCACAGGCTGTCATAAGAAGGGCAGCTTGCAGGTTGGGTGTTTTTTTATTTTTTCTCTCTGAATAATGGAGGTCGGTTGACCCATTGAGAGGCCTGATTGGCTCGATTGAGAGGTAAAGATAGGATAGGACTGCCCGATTTTGAGATCACGTTGAAAGTCGTGGGCAGCTTAAACATCTTTTAATCAAAATATGTGAACCGAAAGTCTCAAAGTTTTTTCATGTATGATAGATAGCATAATGCTTCTTTAGGGATTTCCACGTAGTTTTATTGCCCTTTTTGCAGAAATGTGCCGCTGGCGGCGGTCTGTGTGCGTACATGTATAATTACATGTGTGCCGCAGCCCTGCCAGTGGCACCCAGGTTTGCATACGTTTTTTCAGAAATGTTTTTGTGTGCAGAAACATACGTTATACTTGGTGTACATTGATTTTAACCTATATGGGAAGGAAGGGGTGCTTCCATTTTGGGTTTCTGCCCCCGCCCACTCTCACAGGCTGTCATAAGAAGGGCAGCTTGCAGGTTGGGTGTTTTTTATTTTTTCTCTCTGAATAATGGAGGTCGGTTGACCCAGCGAGAGGCCTGATTGGCTCGATTGAGAGGTAAAGATAGGATAGGACTGCCCGATTTTGAGATCACGTTGAAAGTCGTGGGCAGCTTAAACATCTTTTGATCAAAATATGTGAACCGAGAGTCTCAAAGTTTTTTCATGACCTCTATGTGGTCTCTATATGGCAGTGTTAAAGGTTATACCTGAGCTGGTGTCTGACCACTATGTGGTCTCTATATAGCAGTGTTGTAGGTAATACCTGATGTCTTACCTCTATGTTGTCTCTATATGGGGTGCTGGGTTATACCTGAGCTGGTGTCTGACAACTATGTGGTCTCTATATGGTGGTGTTTTAGGTTATACCTGAGCTGGTGTCTGACCACTATATTGTCTTTAGTTGGCGGTGTTGTAGGTTATATCTGAGCTGGTGTCGGACCTCTCTGTGGTCTCTAGATTGCGTTGTAGGTTATACCTGTGCTGGTGTCTGATCTCTATGTGGTCTCTATATGGCGGTGTTGTAGGTTATACCTGATCTGGTGTCTGTCCTCTATGTGGTCTCCATATGGTGGTGTTGTAGGTTATACCTGAGATGGTGTCTGACCTCTATGTGGTCTCTATATGGCAGTGTTGTAGGTTATATCTGAGCTGGTGTCTGACCTCTATGTGGTCTCTATATGGTGGTGTTGTAGGTTATACCTGAGCTGGTGTCTGACCTCTATGTGGTCTCTATATGGCGGTGTTGTAGGTTATACCTGAGCTGGTGTCTGACCACTATGTGGTCTCTATATGGAGGTGTTGTAGGATATAACTGAGCTGGTGTCTATCACTATGTGGTCTCTATATGGAGGTGTTGTAAATTATACCTGAGCTGGTGTCTGACCTCTATGTGGTCTCCATATGGCAGTGTTGTAGGTTATATCGGCGCAGGTATAATGCCAGCGTACATGTGTCCCTGATTGTAAGAGTAAGGGAACACCTGACCATGTGATAGGAGTTACACTTTTACTTTCTTGCTGGCGTTTATTTTAGAAGGTGCTGATGTGCATGACCAAGGGAAACGTGGAGGGGGATATGGATGGAGCTACGTAGCCCTGTTTCTATGATATGTTAGACTGACAAATGTGTGATTAACTTGATATTGTACTACACAATACAGTTCTTTTTTGCACACTGTATTATGTGGTAAAATGGGCGCATTTATGTCCGAGAGGCCGGTAATATTTTCATGTACAGTAGGGTGGGCCCCAAAGATCAATTCCGTTGTGGGCCCCAGAACCCCTAGTCCGACACTGCTCACATTGTTGTAAATATTGTATTATATCTTTTCATGTCACAACGCCAAAGATAAGACACTCCTAAAGTAGTCAGTGTACAGCTTGTATAACAGTATACATTTATTTTGCCCTCAAAATAACAAAACACAGCCATTAATGTCTAAACCACTGGCAACACAACTAAGTACACTTTGAAGTGAAAATGGACAAATTGTGCACAAAGTGTCAATATTTTGTGTGGCCACCAGTATTTTCAAGTACTGCCTTAACTGTCTTGGGCATTGAGTTCACTAGAGCTTTACAGGTTGCCACTGGAATCCTCTTCCACTTCTCCATGACAACATCACAGAGTTAGTGGATGTTAGAGACCTTGTACTCCTCCACCTTCCATTTAAGGATGTCCCACAGATTCTCAATAGGGTTTAGGTCTTTGCCACCATGTTGCAACTCAATTTCAAGGTGTTGGCAATCTTCTTATAGCGTAGACCATCTTTATGTAGAGCAACATTTCTTTTTTTCAGATCCTCAGACAGTTCTTTGCCATGATGTGTCATGTTAAACTTCCAATGCCTAGTGTGAGAGCGATTAACACCACATTTAACACATTTGCTCCTCATTCACACCTGAATGCCTTGTAACTCTAATGAGTCACATGGAAAATGGCAACTTAGGCCCAATTTGTCCATTTTTATGATTCAGACATTGATGGTTGCATGTTGAGCTATTTTGAGGCAAACCAAATTTACTCTTTTATAAAAGCTGTACACTGACTACTTTACTTTGTATAACAGTGTCATATCTTCAGTGTTGTCCCATGAAAAGATATACAATATTTACAAAAATGTGAGGATTGTACAATCTTTGGTGAGATACTATATTTTACTAACATATGCACGAGTTTGAATGATTTACAGAGTCCTGCAATTTTCAGTTCTAAGACAGCTTCACAGATCCTACTTATGCTCTAGCAGGTAGAGAAACAGCCCATAAAGAGCCACTATCACTGATCAAGACAAAAATAGGGCTTTTTATTAAAACACAACTATTTATCCAACTCTTTAAAATGATTAATAGATAAATTCCAAATACCCTTACAAAAGCAATTATAGAGACTGGGGACATAATTATCTGCCACAGTTTATTCAGATAAATATATAGGTACTCAATAGAGTCTCTGTTTAGAACTATTTCTACAATACATATGAATTTGTAAATAGATAAAAATGTCACTTACGGTTTGTTGATCGCACTTCATTATTATCCGTCATCTCTTTCCAGAGCACTTGAATAGAGAGAAAAACCTCAGTATCCTTCCAGCTTACCCTGCACTTACACCTACAGAAGATGGAGTTTTCACCCCGAAAGAGGCTGCCCCATCTATCGGTGGCTGGCCATGTAATTTCTTACTGACAATAACATAGATACATATAAATAAAGTTAGTGTAACAATAATGAACTCCTTCCTTATATTCTTTTTCAAAATCAAGATGGTATCCCTTTTTCAAAATCAAGCTGGTATCCAGACGCGTTTCCCTCCCTTTAGCATTTCAGGAGTTCCTCAGGGGACTCATGGATATGGCAAGCACTGGGAGCTCCTATATCAAGTCTTCCCCAGTCTCAGTAGACTAATAGATAGTGCCGCCAGTTCTAAAACAGGCACTCAAGCTTGAGATTATTCAGCTTAGAAAAACGATGGTTTAGAGACGATTTAAAAGTCAGGTTGTAGGTGGTTATAGAGCTGTGATCAGCATATTTAACTCCTTTATAACTAGCTATAACATTACAAAGACATAAGTGCAGGAGAGATCATCTTCAGTAAACAAAGCTACAAGTGCTTGGAGGAGTGAAAACAATTGCTTATCTGTAAACAAATGCTTATCTTGTTAGAGATAATAAGTCTGCTCAGAGAGAAAGCTCCGTTCCTGATGACATTACTCCCTGCTCTGTCTCATCAGGAAGGAAGATGTAGATGTAGCCAGATAAAACCTTTGTGCACTCTAAAATCTCATAACCAAGGTAAAATCAAAAGGTCAATGTATTTAAAAAAGTCATCAATTACCCTTCTCTTCATGTTGAAAGCTAATCTTTGTACTGATAAAAACTCCTATAATTACCATGTACAAATATGTGAATGGACAACATACTTATCTCTTGCATGATCTTTTTACACCTACGCCTGTAACAATAACAAGGAGACATCTTCTATGTCTAGAAGAAAGAAGGTTTCACTATCATCACTGGTGGGGATTATTTACTATGGAAGTTCTGAGACTTGATATATGACGTTGATCATGGGAAGTATTCTAATTGCCATATTCGAAGTTGGAAAGCAATTTTTGCTTTTGCATGGGACAATTGACTTGACCCCATAGGGGTTTTGCCTTATTCTCAAGCAATACTGTAGTGTTATAGGTTGAATTTAATGAACTTGTGTCTTTTTATAACCATATCTGATATGTCACTATGTTGACACACATTTTCTGACCATTTTAGAATTAATGTACCTGGAAACTGCACATTGATAAGTTGGATTCTATAACAGTTTTGTGATATTCATATATTTGAAATTTTACATATACAAACACAGATTACAATACCTTCTGACATTGCAACCTGGTCAGATTTATCACTTTTTTTGCTCTTGTGATTACAATTAACAAGAGCAAAAAACTCTGTTGACCATCTGATCCGCCTCTCTCCTCGTTCCTTCTCTGCCTCTTCCCTTTGTCAATCCTTTCATTGGCTACTCATTTCCCAGTGAATTCAGTCCAAGTTAGTAACCTTGACATACAAGGGTCTTCAAAACCCTCATCATACATCTGTGCCTTAATCTCCAGATACGTACCCTCATGTAATCTCTGCTCCTCACAGGACTTTCATCTCTGATCTACATTTGGCAGCTACAAAGCAGCCCTGGCCCAACCTGCCCACGTGCAATATTTCTCCCTCTATACGGAAAAATAAAAGGTTGCGCACTGCAGCAAATTTCGCTTTACTCCTCTTTACTATTTTACTTACTGGATTTATAGAAATTATTTATAGAATACAACATCTCAGGAATGAATTACATTACACAGTGTACCTCAAAAATGTACTACATAACTCACTCACCATTGACCCTACCTTGCCTGTCTCCTTCTGCTGCCTGCTCTATAACTTTCCTTGTCTTCTAATGAGGGCAGCACTGAGCACATAGGAAGTGATATATAGGGGAAGCTGCCTAGCCTATAACAGAATGTGTGCTGTGTGCTGAACTGTGAGCTGCTCTCTGGATGGTGTAGCAGCCCCGTCTGAATGTTGCTCTACCAATCAGCACTGCTCTCACACTGCGGAGCGAACTACACAGCCGAGGTGTAACTTTAGGGGGGGTACGGAGGAGACTGGTCCCCCCCACTTTTATCTAGGTGGGGACGGTCCCCCCCCCCACTTTTTAGCCACTTCAATAAAAAAATAATCCATATGAAAGCATGAGAATACGGTAAGTGGGGAGAGCAGAGCACAGAGGCATCTTGGGGGGACAAAGTAAGTAGCAGCCTCAAGTGTCAGTGCTGAGTGAGAGCTATGCTGATTGGTAGAGCAGGAGTCAGCAGGGGCTGCTTCACCAATCAGAACGCTGCTCACAGTCCAGCACACTGGACATCAGTGCTGTGTAGACATGACCTTATATTGAATCCTAGGGTCAAACATAACATTATCTTTTGACAAAACCCAATATCATAATATTATCAGCCACAATGCCTCAAATGTCAACCACAATGCCCGCTAGTCACACAATGTCCATCTAAAACCAAAATGCTCCTGTTTTAACAGCCATGGTACATTTTGGATAAAGAGCATGGCCGTGTGTGAAACATATTTTACCTTATGCCAAATTCACAGTGAAATACAACACACTTTTCCTTTTTACAATCACAAAAGTGAATATTAAAAATGTGCAATAGACTCATGCTCAATGGCATCAAGTATTCTTCATGCAAGAGAGAAAAATCCAGTAGTCCATACTGAGCAGTAGAGCCGTCAGCACCTCTTCAGCCACAGAGACATTTTAAAAGTTAGAACCTCTTTCCCAAGCATTTAAGCATGCAACTCTCGCAACATCATTTTGGCAGCAGAGGTGTGTTGATGGCTCTACTGCTCACTATGGACTATTGAATTCTTTGGAAATTGTTCTCTCTCATTGTAATGAAGGATACTTGTAACTTGATGCCATGGATGATTAGCAGATTGCAAGTTTTTAATATTCACTTCCGTTGTTGTGAGAAGCAAAAGTGTTTTGTATTTAACTATGAATTAGATATGAAGTAAAATACGTTTTGATTTGCACTGGACGTGTTATTTGTATAACATATTGTGATTGTATGGGTTGGAAGAAAACCAAATGAAACATGTCCGACTACTAATATGCTCTATACAAGATTGTAAATTATATATATTGAACAGCCACAGTACTCCTTCTCACTACTCTTTGTTACCAGCTGCAATTTTTAGCAAATTGTATTGTTCAGAGAGTAACAATATTTCTACGGAATCACAGTATTTGGGGGCACTATGCATCACAGCAGACACATTATTATGGCTTATGGGATTGGGCTTCATAACACACTTCTTGACTCTATACAATCTGGCTTCCATCCCCTACACTCTACTTAAACTGCCCTAACAAAAGTCGCCAATGTCTTGTTGGCTGCAAAAGCCTCACGCCACTACTCTGTGCTCCACCTACTAGATCTGTCCTCTGTCTTTGATATGGTTGATCACTCACTACTCTTACACCACCTCCTCCTCTCACTCCCTTTCTGTTGGGGTCACCCAAAAGTCAGGCCTGGGCTAACAACTCTTCTGTTATGCCCTTGGCCTCAGTGAACTCAAGGTATTTGCTTCCAGTACCATTTGTATACGACGACACTCAAATCTACATCTCTGGCCCATATCTCAACTCTCTGCTTTCTAGGATCCCAGAGTGTCCATATCCTCCTTGTTCTCCTCACACTTTCTCAAACTCAAGATGAAGAAAACAGAGTTCATCATCTTTCCCGCATCCCACCCCTCTTTCTCATCTGACCAATCTATCATAGTCAATGGTTCCACACTCTCCCCAGTCCCACAAGTCCTTTGCTTTGGGATAACCCTTGACTCTGCCCTGACCTTCAAACCACAAATCCAAGCTCTGACCACCTCCTGCCGCCTCCACCTGGAAAAACATTTCCCAAATTCGCTCCTTTCTTGACTTTGACTCCACAAAATTGCTTGTTCATGCCTTCATAAATTAACACCTGTATTACTGTAATATTCTTTTCTGCGGCCTTCCATCTAGTATTTTGCTCCCCTTCAATCCATCCTCAACTTCGCTGCCGGCTGATCCACCTCTCTCCTCGCAATTCCTCTGCCTTCCCGCTCTGCCAATCTTTTCAGTTGGCTACCCATTGAATAGTGATTTCAGTTCAAGCTGCTAACAATGACATATAAGAGTCTAACCTGATCATGCCCCCTATACATCTCTGCCCTAATCTTGTGATATCTCCCCTTACAAAATCTAAGCTTCTCACAAGACGTTCTGCTCAATTCTTCTCTTGTCAGCTCCTCACACAACCATCTCCAAGACTTCTCTTGTGCATCCCCCATACTCTTGAATTCACTTCCCCAACATATCAGATTCTCCGCCACGTTTACTTGTTTCAAATGAAGTCTGAAAACCCATCTCTTCAGGATAGTATACAACCTACAATAACCGTTCTGTCATTCCTCCATAATACAGATATCTCCACCCCTCACCTTCTGTCTCCCCCTTTTCCATTGTAGATTGTTAACTTTTGCAGGCAGGGTTCTTTCTCCTTCCGTATCAGTGCATCACAATGTTATTGTATTGCATTATATTATATTTGTCTTTCATTTTGTACCTAAACCACTTAGCTTTTACAGCGCCCTGGAATTAATTGCGCTCTAAAATACATAATAAAATATAATAATAATAATAATAATAATAATAATAATAAGGAGGTTACGGGTGCAATAGTAATACCTGGAACCAAGATACTTGCGTAGCAATCTCTGTGGAGACAATTCTTAGCTGGAAGTCATTGTGATAATCTGGGCCAGATGAAAAGGTAACACCAGTAAATTACTGAATTTACATGTTTATTTTGCCTAATCTGATCAATATTTTATCAAAGTATCCATTAATTAGTCTGAGGAACTCCTGCATGGTATCTGACCACCTGATGATCACCATTTTCAGTCTCAGTACGGTGGTAGTTTTAACTTTCTCTGGATGTGTGATAGGCAGAAATTACTTAAGTAAATGCCATTGAGCAATACTTACATTTATAAGTTAGTTTAATTGTTGATCTTCTACTTTGTTAACACTGACCAATTATCATTACTGCTCAAAAACCAGTGTAAATGGGACTTTAATAGGGCCATGTTCAGACTTCGAGCCTAGGGCAGCAAGAGCTGTAAATACAGCCCTGGCTTTGCATACTTCACAGAAACAAACCAATTCATTGTCCCTTATATTAATCACACAGTCTGCTTTTGCTTTCTTTGATTAACAAAGAATTACATTCCCCTCTGGTCTAAGCTTGTTGTTAACACATTTAAGCACTTGCTTGCATAGGGCTAATTAGTCTTTGTTTTTTGTTTTTTTTTGCAGATTTCTTATTTTTACCTATGAGGCATTTTAGATCACTGCTTAGTTTCTAAACTGATGGTTGTTAGATATTCAGGTCATAGGGTTAATTGTAAATTAAGACATAACAAGATCATTAAAATGATTCATCATAAATAATTAGAAGTGAAAAGAGGTTTTCTATCCAGTGCATTCAACTGGCAGGCATAAAACTACTGAACATTGATGTGTGTAAGGAAACATTTCTATAAAATACAGAAATTGATTGCTGTTTGTGTATAGAGATCAATGTTAGAGACGTATGGCCTTGTTAGAATGTGAGGCGTACCAATGAGATGTGCCATAACATTATGATCTGTGAGACAACCTCTGGGACAATCTATGAGAACAATCCCGTCAGCTACACTACAGTGCGGGGAATTTAAATAAATGGTGGTTTAAGATATACCTTCACTGACAGCTGCAACTGATACATTGTACAATATAATAGCTTATTTAGTACTGAACCACGGACTCTAGGATTGTTACCGGCAAATTATTCATTTTAAAAATTCTCCAGATTATCATTATGCAGCAGGTGCAAGCAGAGATGAATCTCTACAACTGCAGATGTCCCTGCTTTGTGATCTCTTACGTCCAATATCTTATAGTTTTAATTACTGTGTATGTAGAATTTGTATATCAAATATGACACTAATAAAAATAATATAAGTTTATGTAAAAGAAATAAATCGATGATTTAATTGCTCAATTTAAAATATACATTGTATACAGAGTTATTAATCCAGCTGAACTTTCACACACACACTAGTATAGCGATTGGTATGTTTCTATTATCTCAAAATATTAAATTTTCTGTATGTAAACAACACTGTTTCCACAAAGTAAGCTGATACATATATAATTTCCTTCTACAAGCCTTGTCTTATCCTATTCACTACATAGACTAGGGCTTTATACATTACACTACCATGGTCAGATTGTGAAGGATAAGTTCAATTGGTTACAATGGCTTTTATAAAGAATTCAATTTGGATTTAAATTACATTTAGCTGTAAAATATAATCTATTCTAAAATGGGATTATGCAGTGACGTACTGCCTGCAGAGTCAGTTCTGCTCTTGACATAATGCAAAGTAGTATTTTAAATCGCAAACCAATAAAGTTATCAGCTGATGTTCTAGCACATCCATCACTACATTTAATTTGTAGCGATACATTAGTACTGAATAAGGATGGCTTAAGAAGCAAATAGTTTTACATCCAGCTGGAGAGATTTCTTAAAAGATTTGTATGCAAGATAAACTGGTTTACTGGTAATCTGTGAAAAAGCATATACACCACAAAACTGCCACACACTGAAATTCAAGTCTTGGCAGTCTCACTCTCCTTGCTTTGATCAATGTGTTGACAGAATGAATGTTCACAGATAGCTCAGGTCAGTCTAGATATAGAGGAATGACACTAGAGGTCTTCCATTATAAATGAAGAATAATTAGAAGTAGTGCTACTGTAGAATTTCATGTAATAGAGCAATTCCAGGGAGTCGCGAGTATTCGGCTGTCGGCTGCATTGTGGTTCTCTATTATTATGGGCACATCCCATTTCTAAAAGACACAACATTCAATCCATAGATTACTGTTAAAGGGGATGTATCGCTTCCTTACTTCGGCTCATTCACACTGCTCTGAGCTTCTCAACTCTGTGAATGCAGGGGCGTTTCTTCCCCTCCCAGCTGGATGACATCATCCCCCCTTCACTGCTGGCCTGAGACTCCCCCCCCCCTCCCCTCTGAGTCCACATATCACTGTGTCTCTCTCTATCAGTCTTATTTTATAAGAGCTGTATACATACCACAGGCTGCATTCAATCTAATCTGAGCACTGAACTCCTCTCACAGCTGGAGATGTATTACAGCTTTCTAAGAACGGCACAGATCTGCGTGTATACAGGAGAGTTAGGCACAGGGTCAAAACTGTCATGTTTTCTCATTGTACAATCTGCTGAAGTCTGTTTCTGCTAGGTGTGGAAAACAGAAAAATGCTACGGCCCCTAACTCTGAGTCATTCTGTACAGCCCGTGAATCGACCCAGGGCTGTACAGAATGTAAATGAGCTCTCAGCTAGTGAAATGCAAGGAGGAGGGATTAGACCCACACTGGATATCAGTGTAAATAAAAACACAAGATAAGGGACACTGTGAGAACAAGGCAGCTTTGCTAATGACATCCAATTGCAAAGTTACTTGTTTTCACTGTCCCCTTATTCTGAAGACCATTTAATGAAACAATAACACCCCTTTAACTCCCCTTCAATACACATTTGTAAGGAGGATGAATTGGGTAGTCAGGAAATTGTGCAGGAACCCTGTGTTGACTGACATTGCCACTACATGTGGAAGTGATATGTCTTTTTACTATTTATCTTGTTGTTTATCTTGTTGGCTTTATTGTTTACATGATTTCTAATTTTTTGCTTCTGATTTGTGTTAGGGTGGTTCAGTCTGACCTGAATTTTACTGGTTATAGTAGGAACATTATATGACCAGCAGCCTTTGTCCACTAGTTGTCCACTAGACTGACTTACATTTTTGTTGATTGTCTTTTTGTTTAGCTTGTTGATTTCTAGTGTTGTGTTTCGGATTCTGATTTCTAAGTTTCTGATTTTTTCACTAACATGACCTGAATCTGAAGTGCAACACTTCCCTGTAGACTGTAAACTTTCACAAGCAGGGTTCTCTCTTCCTCTGTACCAGTAGTTAGTCATTTAGGGTGTCATGTATGAATGGCGTCTTTTCGACCCAAAAGACTACTGCATCTCCGTTCGCTCTATTTTTAAACAGGCTCACTCCAGTATCAGGGGCATTACAGAGCACCCGCGTCACGTTGTAAAGCTGAGGGCTAAGATTCTACCATAGCATCAAAGAACACAGTTGTAGGTTACTGGAGCTGCCACAGATCGCAGCACAGTAAGGGGTCACTCCATGAGGCCAGAGCTTTGAACAGTCACAAAATATGACAGAACCTGTTCTGTTAAACGCTGATACATGTAGAGGCCCACCCGAATGAGTGGAGAGGGTGTCGGCATTAATTTGGCGTTGAAGTCTCTGATGATTTTGCCCTTCCTTCTTCCGTCAGTGTCCACTTTCAATCGGTCAATAATCCATAAGTATTGCTAAAGCCAAAAACAAACAGGAGTTGATCCAAAACAGAAATGACCACTAAATGGGATATTTGCATGTCTTTTGTGTTCTGTATCCACTCCTGCTTTTGGCTAGACAATCCTGATCCTTCCCATTCCTTCTGAGAGGTGAAAAGTAGGGGAAAACTAAACAATGTCATAGAGTGGTGAGGGTGGAAACAGCATTAGGAAGCCACAGGGTGTTCCAGTGAGACAGCGGTGAGAGTGAGAGTGGCACAATGACAAATTCTGAAGGTGGCACCAACAGGAATAGGCCCCAGAGTGGCACAATGACAGAGTGTGTAGGTCACGGCAGCAGCCACAGCAGCAGCATGAGGTCAGACAGTGGCACAATGACATTCTGGAGGTGGCAAAAACAGGAGTAGGCCACAGAGTGGCACAATGACAGAGTGTGGAGGTCATGGCAGGAGCAACAGCAGCAGCATGAGGTCAGACAGTGGCACAATGACACAGTGTGTAGGTCACGGCAGCAGCCACAGCAGCAGCATGAGGTCAGACAGTGGCACAATGACATTCTGGAGGTGGCAGCAACAGGAGTAGGCCACAGAGTGGCACAATGACAGAGAGTGGAGTTGACGGCAGGAGCAACAGCATGAGGTCAGAGAGTGGCACAATGACACAGTGTGGAGGTCACGGCACCAGCAACAGCAGCAGCATGAGGTCATAGAATGGCACAATGACAGAGTGTGGAGGTGAGTGGCAATACCAGTCCCTGGTAAAGATGGTGGTAGGCAGATGGAGAAACTGGCAGCAGATGTGTGGCATCAGGTGGGTGGCGGCATCAGAATAGTGGCTGAAGCAGGTAATTTGAACCCAGACTCATTTCGCAAAGTTTTGGTGAGGCGTCATGGCTGATGTAATCTGATGCCTAAGGAATTGGTGTGTGGAAATCCTGGCTGATCTACGCCTGATTTATCTTGACAAAGGTCAGTTGTTCCACATTTCCGTTGGACACAAAAGTCCAAAAACCAATAACTTAGGGCAAGATACAAATATTATAAAAGATAACTTTTATTACAATATAATAAAAACACTAAAGACTTCTCCCTATTATGCCCTAAAAAATGCCTAATATCAGCAGCAGAGCTACCGCCCCGAAAAAGGACAACCCTGCACAGGAACCTACCCTAAATGCACTACACCATCACTTACTACTATATCTAACTAAAAAAAAAGACACCATAAAAAACACACAACCAGCAAAACGTGAAGAGCAAATAATAACTATACCCTAAACCTAAAGGAAAAACTAAAAACAATAGCTCCCTGTCCTGACGCGTTTCTCCCACAGATATCGTGGGTTCATCAGGGAACAGTATATATCAAATGTCGCAAAAAGATAAACTGGTGTGGTAAATAGATAATAAAATACAAAATACCACGATCCTAGAATGACACAGACATGTATGCGGCAATAGACAACAAGATGTCCGATGTATAGTGATAGGAACAGTGTCCAATATACATTATCACAACAACGGGTGGCCAAATCAATGCATGATAAGACAATGCATGGTAGCTTACTTCCCTTGTTTATGATGAAAGGAACTCCCGATATGAAACAACAGTTCACCTCCGTTGTGTGGGCTGGACCATGATGGAAAATGCCAGAACCCACAATGAATAGACTACCTCTTAAATATCCTTCCAATAAAGCGCGCCATCGTTAAACCACATGTGTGTAACACTGAAAGCTGTCCGTTTTCAATAAAGTACCAATATACAAAATGCCGGTGTAACATATCGCGATAATTACCCATATGTGAGAGATCCGACATCGCCAACATCGCGCGTGCGTGCACCGCTCATGCGAACAGGCGCCCGGTGGAGACATACTGTCCATAGATACAATTGAGCACTGTCCCGCACAGATCGCCTGCATCAAGAAGATATAGGCAAGTATGGAATAGCCACAATGTGAAAGCAATGTGGATAAAGCCAAATGGCCCATTAACCTGTGAGCGATATTAACGCAACAAATGGGTACTAGAACATGCACACAGGGTCAACGGTATAGTAAAAAAGTATATATAACTCTCAATCATTTCAATATAAACGAAGAATATGACGCAAAAACAGGAAAGGCAAAAATAGAATAAATAATAATAAAACAAGGTAACATATAAATAAATATTCATCACAATAGAGAGGCATACATAATATTGTTCTAGATGTAAATAGTGATAACGTATAATCATATATATGCAACCTAAATGGAAATAAAGATGAAGGAGAAATCAGATGAATGATGAAAATGACAAAGAGTCATTAATACCATTGGGGTGTAGTGTTTTCAAACGATAGATCCAATTTGCCTCCCTCTGGAGGATTTTCCTCTCAAAATCTCCTTTTCTCGGCGATGGAACAACCACTTCAACAACCGAAAAAGTTAGGGAAAATAAGTTACCCTTGTGCTTGGTGTTCATATGTCTAGCAAAAGGAGTGTCACGGTTATGTTTGACATCACCTATGTGTTCCAAGATTCTCCGTCTAAATTCCCGAATAGTCTTCCCCACATACATTTGTGGGCAGGGACAAGTGGCCTGGTAAATAACACCTTTAGTTCGACAATTTGCATAGCTTCTCATTTGGAAGATTTTACCTGTAACCAAATTGGCGACCGATTTGGATGTTGATATAAATGGGCATGTGTCACATTGTTGTATTGAGGCCAAAAAGGATTTTATTAAAGAAAACAAAAAACGTACAACAACACAAAATAATAACAAAAAGTGGATCCTTGGGAACGTGGAAACAAGAAAACAGAGTCCAGGAACAAAGCAGAAACAAATATATCCAAACCTTAACCAGGCAGGACACAGTGTCCAGATTAATGTCCAGGAAAAACTCAGAGGAGCAAAGCAGAAACGACTTGTCCAGGAAATCAGGATGTCAGGAAAATCTCAGGCCCAACCTAGAGCCAGAGGCTGGGCTAAATAGCTGGGCTTGATTGCAGAAGTACTGCACCTGGAAAGTGCACAAAGGCAGCGATTAACCATCGCTGTGCTGGAAGGCATAGCCTTTAACAGAACAGTCCTGGGATCAAATGCCAGGCAGATTATGACAGTACCCAGCCTTTTATGAGGGGCCTCTGGACCCTCAATGTGCCCTATGGAATCAGGGTCGCCGCTAGATGTGGCGCTGCTGCGCACGGGGTCGTCGACAGATGTGGCGCTGCTGGGCACTGGGTCGCCGCCAGACGTGGCGCTGCTGGGCACTGGGTCGCCGATAGACATGGCGCTTCTGGGCACGGCGTCCTCGCCAGACGTGGCGCTGCTGGGCACGGGAACTCCGCCAGACATGGCGCTGCTGGGCACGGGAACTCCGCCAGATGTGCCGCTGCTGGGCACTGGCTCACCGCCAGACGTGGCGCTGCTGGGCACTGGATCGCCGCCAGATGTGGAGCTGCTGGGCACTGGATCGCCGCCAGACGTGGCGCTGCTGGGCACCGGATCGCCACCAGACGTGGCGCTGCTGGGCACTGGATCACCGCCAGACGTGGCGCTGCTGGGCACTGGATCGCCACCAGACGTGGCGCTGCCGGGCACTGGATCGCCACCAGACGTGGCGCTGCTGGGCACTGGATCGCCGCCTGACGTGGCGCTGCTGGGCACTGGATCGCCGCCAGACGTGGCGCTGCTGGGCACTGAACGCCGCCAGACATGGCGCTGCTGGACACTGGATCGCCGCCAGACGTGGCGCTGCTGGGCACTGGGCCCTCGCCAGACGTGGCGCTGCTGGGCACTGGGTCCTCGCTAGATGTGGTGCTGTTGGACACTGGATCGCCGCCAGACGTGGCGCTGCTGGCCACTGGATCGCCGCCAGACGTGGCGCTGCTGGCCACTGGATCGCTGCCAGACGTGGAGCTGCTGGGCACTGGGTCCTCGCCAGACATGGCGCAGCTGGGCACTGGATCGCCGCCAGACGTGGCACTGCTGGGCACTGGATTGCCGCCAGACGTGGCGCTGCTGGGCACTGGATCGCCGCCAGATGTGGCGCTGCTGGGCACTGGATCGCCACCAGACGTGGCGGTGCTGGGCATGGGGTCCTCGCCAGACGTTGGGCTGCTGGGCATGGGGTCCTCGCCAGACATGGCGCAGCTGGGCACTGGATCGCCGCCAGACGTGGCACTGCTGGGCACGGGGTCCTCGCCAGACATGGCAGCAGGCACCGGACAGGCAGAAAAAATTTGGGGGTCAGCCATCCTAAATGCCTCAGCTACTGCCCTAAAACATTCAGCAAGTTTAAAAAAATCCACCGTCAAAACTTGGACAGGCCTTGTATCCCGAGGATCCAAATTTATAGGCCTGAGATTATGTCACGTTGTTGTATTGATGCCAAAAAGGATTTTATTAAAGAAAACAAAAACCGTACAACAACACAAAAATAATAACAAAAGGTGGATCCTTGGGAACGTGGAAACAAGAAAACAGAGTCCAGGAACAAATCAGAAACAAACATATCCAAACCTTAACCAAGCAGGACACAGTGTCCAGATTAATGTCCAGGAAAAACTCAGAGGAGCAAAGCAGAAACGACTTGTCCAGGAAATCAGGATGTCAGGAAAATCTCAGGCCCAGCCTAGAGCCAGAGGCTGGGCTAAATAGCTGGGCCTGATTGTAGAAGTACTGCACCTGGAAAGTGCACAAAGGCAGCGATTAACCATCGCTGTGCTGGAAGGCATAGCCTTTAACAGAACAGTCCCAGGATCAAATGCCAGGCAGATTATGACAGCATGCTTTACATCCACCACATCTGTACGTACCCTGCACTTTTGATTTAAGCCACATAGTAGATGGCACAGGTGGTACAAAGTGGCTCTTCACCAAAGAATCTCATATATTTTTACCTCTTCTATACACAATGCGAGGATAAGGATCTACAAAGTCCTTTAAAACAGGATCCTGTGAAATAATAGGCCAAATAATCGAGATAATATCTCTGATCTGTGTAGAAGCATTATCATAAGTACCAACTATCCTCCCTGTGTCACAGTCAGTCGATTTCTTGGAGTTTTGTAACAGAGAGGTACGATTCGAAGTTAGGGCAGATTGGTACGCTGTGGATAAAATGTTTTGTGGATATCCACGTGCAATAAATCTCTTTTTAAGATCATCCGCTTCCTGCTTGAAAGAAGATAAGGACGAACAATTTCTCCTAACCCGTATGTACTGTCCCTTAGGTATCCCTTTACGTAATGGAAAGGGATGGTGGCTGTCCCACCGCAATAAGCTATTACCAGCCGTAGGTTTACGATAGAGAGAAGTAATAATACGGTCATCAGATCCCTTTGAAATTACAACATCGAGATATACTAATTTTGAATGATGTATAATGGATGTAAATCGCAACCCAATCTCGTTAATGTTCAGATGGTCCACAAATTGTTTAAATGCCGTTTCGGACCCGGTCCAAAGGATGAAAATGTCATCAATATAGCGCCCCCAATAGGCGATAAATTCCTGGACCTCTTGGAAGGTGTCCGAAAAGACAACGGTTTGCTCCCACCAGCCCAGGAAGAGATTTGCGTACGAGGGAGCACACGGGCTCCCCATAGCAGTCCCCCTGAGCTGGTGGTAGCAACGACCGTCGAACACAAAGAAATTGAGTGAGAATAAAATACATCAACTTATCCACAAAGGCATTATGGGCCTTCAAGTAGGTACTTCTAGTATTCAAAAAGAACCGAATCGCTTCCATCCCTGTATCATGTGGGATGGAGCTATACAATGCTTCAACATCTATGGAACAGAGCCACACATTAGAATCCACAGTTAAATCATCTATCTTGGTAAGTAAGTCTGTGGTATCCCTAATGTAAGAGGGTAAAGACATTACCAAAGGAGGTAGTATTTTGTCAACATACAGACTGATATTTTGAGTAAGATTGTCTATTCCGGACACAATCAAATCCATTTCCGGTGGACAAGCAGGTTCTCCTTGGCCCCCACCGCACTGAACACCCGCTCTGATGCCACACTACTGGCCGGGCAGGACAGCTTCTCCACTGCAAACTCAGCAAAATGCGGCCCCAAATCCAGTTTGGCTGCCCAGTAGTCCAGCAGATCTTCTAACTTGGGCGGCAGAGTGCTGTCCAAGTAGGCCACCACCTGTTGGTTCTGGGTCTGCTCCAGGTCCTGCTGCTGCTGCTGGCGACTGCCCTCCTCACTCGGCGGGTGAAGGAAGCTGCTCATCAGTGACTCCAGACATAGGTTGCTGCTGATGGAGCTGGTACTGCTCCTACCCCCCCACACCTTCCCCCAGCAGCCACGGAAGTAGTACATGAGTGCTGAAGAACCCGCCGATCAGACCTGCCAGAGGAGGGACGATGCCGCACATAGGCAGCGGCCAACTGACTACGGAGGATTTCTCTATAGTATTTGAGTTTGTCCTCCCTCTCAGCAGCTGGAAAAAAGGCTCCCATTTTGGACCGGTGGCAATGGTTCAAGAGCGTGGAGAGCCAGAAATCATCCTTCTGCTGGATGGTGACTATTCGGCTGTCACTAGCCAGGCAAATCAGCATGCTGCGGGCCATCTGCACAAGTGACTCCGAGGGACTGCCTGCCTCCATCTCCACTGTATACTGCCACGGTGCTTGGGGGTCATCTGCCTCGTCTTCCTCATCTCCATTTACCTCCTCCAGCTGCTCCTGCTCCTCCTCTCCTTTCACCTGGGTAGAAAAAACACTCATTTCACCAGACAATGCTTCTGCTTCAATGTCCTCCTCCTCCTCCTCCAGTTCAGTCCCCACCGTACTCATGTGGCCGCGAGATGTAGTCGCCACGTCTCCAGTCCCCTGCCCAGTCAGATTTTTCAACATCTGTTCCAGTACACTAAGCAGAGGAATGACGTTATTCATCCCGTAGTCCTGGCGACTGACAAATAACGTGGCCTCCTCAAATGGCCTCAGTAAATGGCAGGTGTCATGCATGAGCTGCCACTGGCTGACATCAAAGTAACACAGGGGAGTACTACTGTCCGCCTTGATCATCAAAAAATCGTTAATGGCCTTTCTCTGTTCATACAGTCGGTCCAACATGTGCAGGCTGGAATTCCAACGGGTGGAAACATCGCATATCAGCGTGTGTTGGGGGAGGCCGTTCTGCCGCTGCACTATGGTTCCAATTTGCAGTTGGCGCGAAGAAAGCCACACATCGATTTCTTGCTGCATGACGCGGAGCAAGCCAGGTGTAGAACTGCGTGACACCGCTGTGCCCTACACATGTGGTATGATGGAGCAGTACTTGTGGAGGCTGATATGGTGGTGGTGGGGGAGGCGGAGGAGGAGGACATTGGCGCAACAGCAGCAGCTGGACAACGAGGAGGAGAAAGCGTCGTCTCCTGTCCCAGTGGTTGGTGTATCTGGGTAGATAGCACATTCACCCAGTGGGCCATAAAGGACATGTACTGGCCCTGACCGTAGTTACAGCTCCAGACGTCCGTGCTGCCGTGCACCTTGGAACAAACCGATAAGCTCAAGGACTGGCCCACCTTCTGTTCTACATATTTGTGAAGGGCTGGTACTGCCTTTTTGGAAAAGAAATTACGGCTTGGAACTCTCCAATCTCGGCTCGGAACAGGCCATTAATTCTCTGAATAGTGTAGAGTCCACCATTTGGAAAGGGAGGGACTGCAGTACCAACAACTTGGACAGGAGCACGGTCAGCTTCTGCACCTTAGGATGATTGGACGCATACGGTTGTCTCTTTGCAATCGCCTCGTTGAACGACTGCTGCCACCATGAGTAGCGAGGAGCAGGAGCGTCTGGACCGGGAGATGATGTCAAAGAGAAACAGCTCCCTTCTGCAGAGGTGGTGGAGCCTTGACTGGCTGCAATGGCATGCATGCTACTGGGCGCTGCTGTTGCTGCGGCGGCAGGATGGACCACCACATCTGAGCCATGTTTCTCCCAGGCCACCGGATGTGTTGACTGAGGGCCTTGGTGTCAACGTTAGCTCCCTGGCCATGATTCACTTTCTGCCCACAGATTCTACATATACCCATATATGGCTCCTCCGGTGTCTTAGTAAAGAACTGCCACACCGCCGAGTAGCTGATTTTACCGCCAAATCTCCGCACTGAGTGACTGCTACCGCCGCTGCCTCGCTGAGCCCCTGTGCCGCTACTTTCTTGGACCTGCGAAGTGGGTTTTCTACCCTGTGGCCGCTTGGTTCCTGACCTTGCACTGCTGCTACCCTGCTGACTCACGGCCACACAACCCACTTGCTGGCTGATACCCTCTTCTCCTGACGATGATGAAGCCCTTGCTTCACCTGGCTCCCAAGTGCGGTCGGCTACATCATTATCGATTATTGTTTGATCTTCACTGCTGTCCTCCTCACCGGTCTTGATATGTAGAGACTGACCCCTCACAACATCACCTCCCATGCCACTCTCCACATCTATACTTTGCTGCCTACTGCAAGAAGCAGGGGATATTGGCCCCATTTCTTCACTGCCAAGTAGCTGCTGACTGTCCTCCTCAAATTCTTCATCCTTGCTGTATACTGGCGCTGAGCCCAGACCACATAGTAGATCTCTGGCTGAGGGAACCGGATGGGACAGAGGCGGGTTGAGGACAGGTGAGGGCCGCTGATCCGCTCCCGGGCCATGCCAGCTAAGGGTTGTGTCTGACGTTCCCACCGACTCTTGGCTGGGGTTGTCAGATGTCATCTGGGAGGAAGTGGATGACCTAGTCAACCAACCAAGAACCATTGGGTTGCTGGTCAACACACCGGCAGATCTGGCCTCACCGAGTGACCCCTGCTGTGACGTCCGCCTACTGTGCTGCGACCTGGGCCTGCTCCAGGAATGTTTGTGCCACTGCCACTCGCATGTGAAGAGCCTGCCACCTCTCTGTCTGACATACTGTTTGCTCAAAAATGTACAGACCCTGTTTAATGAAGATATCTGTATATGATAAATACACACCCTATATTTGACTACAAATGAACCCACTAACAAGCTTGGGTAACCCTTGGATATAAATTGTGCTCCACAAATGCCCAGGAAAAATTTACTTGTATGTGCCATTTAAAAACTATGTGTATTTTACTGATTAGAAAAGCGCAAACAAGCTTAATTAACCTTCGGATATGAATTATGCTACAGGCAAAATTTCTTCTTTGGCACTGAAAAACACCGTTTCTTTTACTGACCACAACAGCAGAAAAACACTTAATTAACCCTTGGATCTAAATTGCGCAAAAGAAATGAGCTGCCAAAAATTACCAGCTTTGTAGCATGTTAAAACGACGTGTATTTTACTGACCACAACAGCAGAAAAACGTTTAATTAGCCTTCGGATATGAATTATGCTACAGGCAAAATTTCTTTTTTGGCGTTGAAAAACACAGTTTCTTTTACTGACTACAACAGCTGAAAAACGCTTAATTAACCCTTGAATCTAAATTGCGCAAAAGAAATCAGCTGACAAAAATTACCTGCTTTGTTGCGTGTTAAAACGACATGTATTTTACTGACCACAACAGCAGAAAAACACTTAATTAACCTTTAGATCTAAATTGCGCAAAAGAAATGAGCTGCCAAAAATAACCAGCTATGTAGCGTGTTAAAACATCGTGTATTTTACTGACCACAACAGCAGAAAAACACTTAATTAACCTTCGTATATGAATTATGCTACAGGCAAAATTTCTTCTTTGGCATTTTAAAAAAAAACAAAAAACTTCTTTTACTGACTACAATAGCACAAAGACGTTTAAGTAGCCCTTAAATATAAATTGCGCAAAAGACATAAGCAGCCAACAATTAACTGGTATTTGGATTGTAAAAACGCTGTTTCTTTAACTGAATACAACAGCATCAACAGGCTTAGATAAACCTTGGATATTCAATGTTCTCCAGAACTGAGCAGATAGCATTAAAATGTATATGCAGCTGAATTGGACGCACACTGGACTTCAATTCCAATACCCCACAAACTCAAAATTAGAACGTAAGAGAAGCAGTCTCTGAGAAAAGCTGTGACACACTCCCCCCAAAAAAATCGCTGTATAAAAGGTCTTTCTTTTGTGTGAGATCTCTAATACTGGAGCTGCAGCAGCTACAACACGGCACAGAGAGAGCAGTGTGAACTGCCAGCATCGCGTCCGGACTTATATAGTGCGGTGATGTCACAGAATCCCGCCGGTCTCTGATTCGCTTCATCTCTGCACATATTATTTAGACTATTCCTTTCTTCCTCCCAGAGTTCTTTGCCCCATGTAACGCCATGTGCTCACCGCCATTTTATCAATTAAAAACACGCTTTGTTCCCGCGAATCACCCCAAACTTCAACTTCGTTCAGAATCGAAGTTTTCCTGAAATTCCAAACGAATTCCACTTCGTTAGAATCGATTCTTCCATCTCTAATAGTAACGAATCACTTCTCCCCTTTCATTTCATGTCGTGCTCTGAAAAAATGAAAGGAAATTTCTGATTGGTTGCTATGGGCAACAAAAAAAATCTTAGACCTAGACAGTTTTCATACATGTCTTCCTATTTGACTAAGTTATGGTTGAGTATCCAGCTACACTGGGCAGGCTCCCACCAAGTTACCGATAGGGCACATTGAGCTGAAGTGTGAAGTGTACAGCTGATGCTAAACCCTAAAAGAGAGAGTAAGAGTCGTGGGGTGTCGATGGTTGCCATGGCCATACAACGGTCTCTGGACCTTCAAAAACTTTTGTGTACCCTATCAAAGAAAATTTCAATTTATCCCGCAAACAAAAAGCCCTCTCACGTTTAATCAGCAGAACAAAGTTGTGCCATAAAGAATATGATTTGTTGAAGCATTTTTTATGAGGCAAGGTATGATTTATTCATATTAATGAAGCCCGGAAAAGGGTGTGAAATAGTTACATAGTTTGTAAGGCCGAAAAAAACGGACGTCCATCCAGTTCAGCCTATTGTCCTATAGTGTTGATCCAGAGGAAGGCAAAAACCTGCAATAGAAGCCTGACTGTCCTCATCTTAGGAGAAAAGTTCCTCATCTGTTATCTGATCTCATCATCTATTGATGTCCCATGTATCAGGAGATGTGTATGCTGATTATTGCAAATACATATAAACTAAAATACAGGTCCACCTAACTTACATAGTTGAATATAGTTACATGGTTTGTAAGGCCAAAAAAAGACACACATCCATCCAGTTCAGACTATTGTCCTATAGAGTTTATCTAGAGGAAGGTAAAAACCACCTTGAGGTAGAAGCCAATTGTCCTCATTTGCGAAAAAAATTCCAATCTGGCATTTAGAATAAATCCCTGGATCAACGGCCCTTTCCCCGTATCATAGTCACTATAACTTGTTATATTATTGCACTCGAGAAATGCAAAATTTCCTCTGGCATTGAGTTCCACAGTCTCACTGCTCTTACAGTAAAAAATACCCTTCTATGTTTATGTAGTAAACCTTTTTCATCTAGACGTAGAGAATGCCCCCTTGTTCTGAATACAATCCTGGGTATAAATAGATCATGGGAGCTGTCTCTGTATTGACCTTTGAACATGTTTAAGCTTTACAATGTCTTTCTTCTGCACTGGTGCCAAAAACTGTAACACAATATTCGATGCGTGGTCTTACCAGGGATTTATATAATGGGGAAACGATGGTCCCATCTTGTGCATCTATACCCCTTTTAAAACACCCAATGAACGTATTTGCCTTGGCAGCAACTGTCCGACACTAGCTGCTACAATAAAGTTTACTTTCTACTAAGATTCCTAAGCCATTTTCCATGTCAGTTTTTCCATTTTACAAATAATCATGAAATTAATTTATGCATTTATCTATGTTAAACCTCATCTGCCACTTCTTTGCTCCAACCTATCCAGATTCCTTTGTCATAGAAAATTATCCTACATTGTGTTAATTACTTTACACAGTTTAGTATCATCTGTAATGATTGATATTCTACTGTGCAATCCTTCTGTAAGGTCATTAATAAATATATTAAAGAGAATAGGGCCCAATACTGACCCTTGTGGTCTAGTAACAGGGATCCAGTCTGAGTATGTACCATTAATCACCACCCTTTGTTTTCTATCACTGAGCCAGTTACTTACCATTTGCAAACATTCTCCCCCAGTCTAAACATTCTCTTTTTACTTACCAACCTTTCAAATACCAAATATTTTATCAAATATTAGCATCAAATATTTTAGGAAAATCTAGATATATGACATCAAATGCTAAACCCTAATTCAGTCTATAACAGTGTGATACATTTACAGGATCTGGTGATTTGTCTATCTTAATCTTCTTAAGGGAAGCTGCACTTCTTCTTGGGTTACACAGGAAACCTTTAAGAGTTTACTTCATCCCTCTGCCCATCAACAGGAATGTAATTTTCCTTGTTAAATGTGGTGGGGAAAAATTGTTTAATATATTTGCTTTCTTCTCATTACCTTTTACAATACCTCACTCACTACTTAAAATAGGGCCATGATTTTCAGATTTAATATTTTTACTATTTATATAGTTAAAACATATCATGGGGCTAGTTTTACTCTCTTTGGCAGTATGCCTCTGTGTCTCCAGCTTTGCTGTCTTTATTATTATTTTACATATTTTATTTTTTTCCTTTTTAGTTTTCATTGCTTCTTCACTGCCCTCCTGTTTAGCTTAAATGCTTTCTTTTTATTTATTGCCTCTTTTACATCTTTGTTGATCTTTTTGATCCACATTGTTTTTTTTTCTACATCTAATCATTTTATTTCAAGAGGGTATGTACATTGCATTGTGACCGTTTAAGATAATTGAAATTTCCTATCTAATATCTGTACTGTTCTTTTTTGAAGACCTTGTCCAAGTCAATGGGGTGTACAGTATCTTGAAAAATGAGCGTGTAGTTCATTTTCTTAATTTGGGATATTTGATTTCTAAAAGGGTGGCATGGTGGGAAAATGCAGAAAAAAAAGTGATACTTACCTCCTGGCCTCCTGCTGCTGCTGCTCCAGACCTTCCCGGGAGCCGCTCTGTTTTCACTTCCAGGTTCTTGTTCAGACACAGAGGGGAGGCTCACACTCCATAGTAAATTAAAGATTTTCCTGTGTGTCAGGCAAGAACGTGGAAGGGAAGAGGAGCAGATCCCTGTGGATCTACAGAGCTGAATAAGTGGAGGAGGTTATACAAATGGATAAATAAAACTTTTTTACTGTAGCCTCCCACTATGTCAAATTAACTTTCTCCTACATGCCAAACCTTTATAATTAAGAATAACATTCCACCCCACCCTACACTATGCTGCAGGCATTCATTACAAGTAGGGAACCTGTTGTTAAAAAGTAGTTGTCCATATGTGTTTAGAAAGGGGTCGGAGATAAAATTTTGTACCACAGCCCATGAACCTTTAGCTACACCCTTGTTGATACACTTAAAGATAATAGAGATTAATGCCAGTGGTTTATATCACCACACCCATCTGATTTCATTGTGTAAATATCTTGTGTAAATTATCTCACAAAAGTGAGTACACCCCTCACATTTTGGTAAATATTGTATTATATCTTTTCATTGGACAACACTGAAGATATAACACTTTGATACATTATAAAGTAGTCAGTGTAGAGCTTGTATAACAATGGAAATTTGGTGTGTCCTCAAAATAACTCAACACATAGCCATTAGAGATGGCAAATTTCTCAGAAATTCTATTCACCGAGTTCGCAGAATTTTTTCGGCAAAATTTGTTTCGACCAGAATTTATACTTGGCGAATCACATTAAAAAACAGCTATTTCCTGGCTGCAGAGCGCCTGTAGGGTGTTGTAGAACATTGTGCCATGCTCAAATATGCATAGGGAGCGTGGTTTGGTCTTCATACAATGCTGTGTTTTAGTATGACACGCAGATGACAGGCGCCGGTACTAGAATCGCTTCACACTTCACTTCTCTGGACAGTTACAGGGGCAAAACTGACCAAATAACTGAAGTGGAAATGCAGCCTGACAAGCGGCACCTGGAAAGAACTGAGCTGAGGGCTAAGATCCTACTACAGCGTCAAAGAGGGCACTCCTTTTACACCGACATCAGATAATTCCACCGATTATGACAGAACCTGCTCTATTAATTCCTTTCATCCGTCAGTGTCCGCTTTCAATCGGTCAATAATCCATCAGCATTGCCAAAGCCAAAAATAAACAGTTGATCCAAACCAGAGATGACCAGTAAATGGGATATTTGCATGTCTTCTGTGTTCTGTATCCATTCCTGCTTTTGGCTACCTAATCATCAGACAATCCTGATCCTGATTGTGAGAGTGGCACAATGACAGGTTGAGAAGGTGGCAGCAACATCAGTAGTCCACAGAGTGGCACAATCACACAGTATGGAGGTGGCAGCAAAATCAGTAAACTACAGAGTGGCACAATGACAGGTTGAGAAGGTGGCAGCAACATCAGTAGTCCACAGAGTGGCACAATGACAGGTTGAGAAGGTGGCAGCAACATCAGTAGTCCACAGAGTGGCACAATGACACAGCGTGGAGGTGGCAGCAGCATGAGTAGGCCACAGATTGGCACAATGACAAAGTGTGGAGGTGGGTGGCAATACCAGTCCCAGGTAAAGATGGTGGGTGGCAGATGGATCAGTTGGCAGCAGATGTGTGGCATCAGGCGGGTGGCAGCATCAGAATAGTAGCTGAGGCAGGTAGTTTGATTCCAGACTCATTTCTCAAAGTTTGGCTTCATGGCTGATCTAATCTGATGCATAAGGCATTGGTGTGTGAAAATCCTGGCCGATCCACACCTGATTAATCTTGACAAAGGTGAGTCTCGCCACATTTCAGGTGGACAAGCGTGTTCTACTTGGGGTAACTATAGCCCCCGCCACACTGAACACTCGCACTGATGCCACACTACTGGCCAGGCAGAACAGCTTCTCCAATGCAAACTCGGCAAGCTGTGGCCACACATCCAGTTTGGCTGCCCAGTAGTCCAGCGGATCTTCTAACTGGGGTGGCAGAGTGCTGTCCAAGTAGGCCACCACCTGCTGGTTCAGGGTCTGCTCCAGGTCCTGCTGCTGCTGTTGGTGAGTACTCTCCTAACTAGGCGGGTGAAGGAAGCTGCTCATCAACTCCAGAATTAGGCTGCAGCTGATGGAGCTGCTACTGCTCCTACCCCCCAAAGCAGCTGTGGCAGTGGTAAGTGAGCAATGAGGAAGTCAGAGTTGCCAGAGGATGGACGATGGCGCACATAGGCAGCGGACAACTAACTACATAGGATTTCTCTATAGCACGCGAGTTTCTCCTCCCTCTCGGCAGGTGGAAAAAAGACACCAATTTTGGACCGGTAGCGAGGGTCCAAAAGGGTGGAGAACCAGAAGTCATCCCTCTGCCAGATGGTGACTATTCGGCTGTCACTAGCCAAGCAAACCAGCATACTGTGGGCCATCTGCAAAAGAGACTCTAGTGACTCCCTGCCTCCATCTCCACTGTATACTGCCACGGTGTGTCTGGGTCATCTGCCTCATCTTCCTCATCTCCCTCTACCTCCTCTGGATGCTCCTGCTCTCCTGTCACTTGAGTAGAAAAACCACTCATTTCACCAGATCTCATTTCACCAGACACTGCTTGTGCTCCAATGTCCTCCTCCTCTTCCAGGTCAGCCCCCCACCAGACTCATTTTTCCGTGGGATGTAGTCGCCACATCTCCAGTCCGATGACCAGCCAGATATTGCAGCATCTGTTCCAGGACATGAACTAGTAGAATTAGGTTATTCATCCCGTAGTCCTGGCAACTGACAAATAACGTGGCCTCCGGCAGGTGTCCCTCATGAGCTGCCACTGGCTGACATCAAAATTACACAGTGGAGTGCTCCTATCCGCTTGGATCACCAAAAAATCGTTCATGGCCTTTTTCTGTTCATACAGTAGTTCTAACATAGGGAGACTGGAATTAATGGGTGGAAACATTGCATATCAGCCTATGTTGGGGGAGGACGTTCTGCCACTGCAGCTCAAGGAGGGTGTGCTTGGCTTTGTAAGAATGGATGAAGTGCATGCATGGTTTACTGGCCATTTTTAGCTTGTCTTGCAGATGAGTGGAAGACTTCAGGAACCTTTTGACAACCAGATTGAACATGTGCGCCATGCAGGGCACATGGATCATCCCTCCTTGGTGCAGCGCAGACACCATGTTCCTTCTGTTGTCTGTCACCATGGTTCCGATTTGCAGTTGTCGTGGAGAAAGCCACACAGTGATTTCTTGTTACATGATGTGGAGCAGTTCCTCCCTGTGTGACTTCATTTGCCCAGGCAAACCAGGTGTAAAACTGCGTGACACTGCTGTGCTCTGCACATGTGGTATGATGGAGCAGCACTGGAGGCTGAGGTGGTGGAGGAGGAGGACATTAGCGCAGGAACAGCAGTTTGACAATATGGAGGAGAAAGCAGCATCTAAGGGTTGCCACCTAAGGGTTGTGTCTGACTTTCCTACCGACTCTTGGCTGGGGTTGTCAGATGTCATCTGGGAGGAAGTGGATGACCTTGTCAACCAATCAAGAAGTTAAATAAAGCCTTGTGTATGAAATATCGTACAGAACAACCAGATGTAATTTAGGCATGTATAGGACCAAAAAAATACAGACACCCTGTATTTTAGTCCAAATTACCCCACAATAAAAAAGTTAAATTAAGCCTTGTATATGAAATATCGTACAGAACAACCAGATGTAATTTAGGCGTATATAGGACCCAAAAATACAAACACTGTATTTTAATCCAAATCACCCCACAATCAAGAAGTTAAATTAAGCCTTGGGTATTAAATACCCTACAGAATAACCAGATGTAATTTAGGCATTTATAGGACCAAAAAATACAGACAACCTTTATTTTAGTAAAAATTACCCCATAATCAAGAAGTTAAATTAAGCCTTGTGTATGAAATATCGTACAGAACAACCAGATGTAATTTAGACATATATGGGAGAGAAGTACACCCACCCTGGACTTTAGGGAGAATACCCCACAAACTAAAACAAAATAATAATGCTGGTTGAATAACGAGTGTGCAAATGACACACCCTTGTGATGGTCTTTCCCCCCAGTCGCTGATAAAACGAGTTTGTTTTATAATGAGGGCAATATAGTGCAGCCGCAGATAGATAATCATGCTGGTTGAGTAACACGTGTGTAAATGACACACACTTGTGATGGTCTTTCCCCCCAGTCACTGATAAAGTAAGTTTGTTTTATTGCATGATCAATATAGTGGCAGCAGCAGCAGCAGCAGCAGCAGCAGCAGCAGATAGATGCTTATGACAGGACACACCGTGAGACGTGTGAGAATTTAAGGTGGCATCTTTATTTATAGGGCTGTGACAACACGGAAGCTCGCTGGTCGCTGATTGGCTTCATGTCTACACATGTCATTGAGGGTGTTCCATTCTTCCTCCCAGAGTTCTCTGCCCTATGTGACACCATATGCTTGCGGCCATTTTTCAAAAAAAGATGCTTCTTTCGCGCGAATCACCATAAACTTCGACTTCGTGCAGAACCGAAGTTTCCCTGAAATTCTAAACGAATCCCACTTCTTAAGAATCTATTCGCCCATCTTTGACAGCCATCAATGTGAAAATTGACAAATTATGCCCAAAGTGTCAATATTTTGTGTGGCCACCATTATTTTCCAGCACTTCCTTAACTCTCTTGAGTATGGAGTTCACAAGAGCTTCACAGGTTGCCACTGGAATCCTCTTCCACTCCTCCATGATGTCATCATAGAGCTAGTGGATATTAGAGACCTTGAGCTACTCCTCCACCTTTAGGATGCCCCACAGATGCTCAACAGGGTTTAGGTCTGGAGACATGCTTGGCCAATCCAGCACCTTTATTCTCATTTTCTTTAGCAAGGCATTGTTCGTCTTCGAGTTGTTTTGGGTCATTATGATGTTGGAATATTGCATTGCGTCCCAATTCCTGACAACTTGTCTTGTGCTCTTCATCTGGTTGCCGCCACACATGCTCAACACCACCTGAACCAAATATGTTTATCTTGGTCCCATCAGTCCACAGAACATGGTTCTAGTAATCCATATCCTTAGTCTGCTTGTCTTCAGAAAACTTTGTGGGCTTTCTTATGCATCATCTTTAGAAGAAGCTTCCTTCTGGGACGACAGCCATGCAGACCAATTTGATGCAGTGTGCATCGCTTGATTTGAGCAGTGACAGGCTGATCCCTCACCCCTTTAACCTCTGCAGCAATGCTGGCAGAACTCATCTCTGGATATGATGCCGAGCACATACACTCAACTTTTTTGGTTGACCATGGCAAGCCCTGTTCCAAGGAGAACCTTTCTTTTTAAACCACTGTATGGTCTTGGCCACCATGCTGCAGCTCAGTTTCAGGGTGTTGGCAATCTTCTTATAGCCCAAGTCATGTTTATGTAGAACAACAATGCTATTTTTCAGATAATCAGACAGTTCTTTGCCATAAGGTGCCATGTTTAAGTTCCAGTATGAGTGCGAGAGAGATTAACATCAAATTTAACACAAATGCTCCCCATTCACACCTGAGACGTTGTAACACTAACAAGTCCCACAACACCATGGAGGGAAAATGGCAAATTGTGCACAAGTTGTCCATTTTCACTTAAAGGTGTACTCACTTTTGTTGCCAGCAGTTTATTCATTGATGGCTACGAGTTATTTTGAGGGCACACCAAATTCACACTGTTATAACTGACTACTTTACATTATATCAAAGTGTCATATCTTCAGTGTCATCCCATGAAAATATATAAGTCTTTGGGAAGAAACACCATCTTTTACCTTTATTTTTTTATCAGCTGTGTTGATTTTTGGGGTATTAAGAGGGCAATAATTGCACATTCAGTTTTTGCCCCATTCTTGGAAAAATCCAACAAAAGAAAAATTTGTTTATCCTTAAACCCGTCCCCAAAAATGTAGCACTACCATTTTGTCTTTTCTTCGACTGGGGGCTCTAAACCTATTTTAAGGGAACCTTCACAAGATGCCCATTGGAGGGCACGCTTGTGCCCCGCTTTTTCAGGCTGTTCCCTTTATTCGAAGATGCTGGAGTTTCGGTATTTAAGCAAAAAATCTCTTTTTTTGCCAAAAAAAAAAGGTCAAAAACCCCTTTTTTCCAGCCCCTCCACCTTTTAGGTGGGCCCTTCCCACCCTTCAATTAAAAACCATTATTTGAAATAGAAATATTTTAAAATAATGTCAGGTGGGGTCATTTTTGGGGGGGCGGAGCCAAAAAACTCTAATAATAAGATTTGACACAAAAGTCAAAAAACCAATTAAGAAAAAGGGGCCAGGGGAAAAACCAGATGTCTAACTGTTGTCCCGTTAAAAGCAAGGGGGGCAAATTCATTTGAATTCCTTTAAAAACCTCTAATAGTTTACCAGTTTAATGAAAATTTTTAGGGGGCAGGTTTTTTATTTTTTTTAGTTTTAAGTAAAAACCCATTATCTTTTTTCTTAAAAAATTCTTGTAGAATCTTGTACCAAAAACTTTTATTTTTATTTTCCTGCTTTTTTTAAAAAAACACCATTTTAATTTTGGTTTTCCCCAAAAAAAACAGAAATCTCCAAAACTGGGGGTATTACAACACCCCTGGTTCCTATTTGCCCATACCCCCCCCTAAAACGTTCTGAAATATCACAATAGCAGACCCTATACCCTTTTACATCACCGGCCACTTTTAGGTACAAAAATGCAGTAAAGGGTTGGATTTTGCCTTAGAACCTGCCTTTTTTGGGGGCAAGTTCCACAATTTGAAAACTCATGCTAATTTTGGTAAAGGGGCCCAAAGGAGGCCAAGAAAATACCCCAAAACATGACAACCACCACCAGCCTGAACCCATACAAGGCGATGGATCCATGTTATTTTGTTGGAAAGCCAAATTTGACCCCTTACCATCCAATGCCCCGGAAAACCCGAGACATCGAACACCCAAGTTTTCCCAAAATTTCCTATGTAAAAACCTTCGTGATTTGGCAAATTGGGAACCTCATTTTTTGTTCTTAGCTGAAAGGAGGGGCACCCCCGGTGGGGTTTCGTGCTGTAGCCCTTTTGCCAAAAAGGTTCGCCGAAACGTGCTTTTCAGGATGCTCTTCCCCTGCCCCTTGGTTTGAAAAACAGTGGTTTTTGGATCCTGGTGCGCAAACACCTGAAAAGTCTGGCCATTCTTTTTCCCTCGCATCAAAAAAATTTCCGCCCCGGCGCCCCCACTGGTGTTTTTTCTTTTCGACCATTCTCTTAAAAACCCCTAAGAGGTTTCCGTGAAAAAATCCCCGGAGATCAGCAGTTTTGAAAAATACTCCAACCACCCTTTTGGGGAAAACCAAAAACCCAGCCACCAAAACACTCAAATCACCTTTCTTCCCCATACTTACCGTTTAAACTAAATTTGTTTAACCATGTTACATCCAAAGCCTAAAATTCCGCCTTGGGGATTCCCAAATTAAAAATTAATTGTTAACAAAGTTCATGTTTAATAAGGGGCCGGGAGTTATAAAAGATTGATTAGGAAATCAGACTGCTCACTTCCCTGCCCTGCTAAACCCCTGGCATGGGGAAGTGGCAGTTTTTATCATTGAAACTACTAGCTCGTTGTTTTGTTGTTATTCTGTTCTTTTTTATTTTCATTTTGACAGTAATCTTTGATTTTGCAAATTTGCTGATCTTAAATCATTGACTGTTAATTAGACTGCTAGAAGAGGCAGTTAGAAGTTTTAACTCCACAATAATGGAGCCTGATAGAAAAAAATACGAAACTTGCTGGGCTTTTTTTCCGTTGTTTTTGACAGAATTTATGACAGAGGTTCCTTACCTCTAATACATACATGAACCAGGCCTCAATCACATGTGAAAATACTAATCTTATAATTAGTAGATGGTGAAAAGAGGGGGGAGGGAGGGCCGTTACAGACTTTGCACTGGGGCCTATAATCGTTTAGTTGCACCTATGTCTATTAAGACTTTTTAAACTGCTAGGGGGAAATGTATGAAAACTATCTATGTCAAAAGATTTTCTTGTTGCCCTAGCAACTAACAGGCGCCCCTCTCGGGGAAAAACAAAAAAAGGGGGTTTTCGGGTTGGTTTTTTTTGGCAAAAAGGAAAGTTTCAAAAACAGTTTTTCATCATAGGCCCTTACGTTGCAAAGATCTGATAGAGATGTCCACTTTTCAGTATCCTGTGGTTTATGGAAGCATTTGGATTATTATTCTGCCATGACTATTCAGCCAATTTTGTGACACATTTTTAAGTTTAAAAAAATTTCTATTTTAAATGCTTTTAACAAAGGGGGGTATTCCATACTTCCACGTCTAAAAAATTTTCCTTAGGGATTCAGGGGCAACAAAAATTTTTTTATAAGAAAACCCTCTTTTAAAACATAAAAATAATTGCCTTTTTCAAACAATTTTTTTTTATCCAATTTTCTAAAACCAAATTTAATTTTCTTCTGAAGACCCGTGTGAAATATTTCTTGGAATAATTTATATCTTTCATTTCTTTTAATTTTTTTTTTTTTTACCTCCATTTTTTGTAAAGGCGGGGAAAAACCCAAAAAAAATGCAATTCTGGCATGATTTTACATTTTTTTTTGTGATGTTCACTGTATAGATTTTTTTAAACAGAGAATTTTAAAAAAATGGCTTGTTAAGGACTGTGACCCCTTGTTAATTATCTTTTTTTTAAACTTACAAAGTTAAGTTTTTTTTTTACAGTTTGGGGTTTGGTTTTGTTTTTTTTTTATTTATTTGTTAATTTATATAAATTTAAACCTTTTTTAATTTTTTTTTTTTTTAGTTCCACTATGGGACTACACTATGAGATTGTTTTTGTAATACCTAGTAATATCTAACTGTATTGTTATGTGTTATGACTGTGACAGGAAGTCTAGAACTCCCTCTACAGGGCAAGGGGAAGGGTTCACTTGGGCCTTTTAAATTTTTTCCATTAAAACAACCGTGGTACCCTGCAATCGTGTTTCAGGAGTTCCAATGGGTGAAAAAGGGAGCTCACTTCCTTTGTCAATGACCTATGCCACATTCGCTATTGACTGGACCATCTAGTGGTTTAAACAGTGCAAGTGTTTGCACTGGGAGCCCGGCTATACATTATTGTAGTATACAGGAGTTTAACCCCTTTGCACTAGTTTTCCCTTTGGTTCCCAAAGGGGATATTATGTTCCACAGGGTTTACAACCCAATCTATTTACACAGTAAGATAATGATAATGACTAACTATACTGAAGTGTCAGGCCTTGAGTTCACAGCAGAAACTTGTAACCCTTGGATGATCTTTAATATATGCTATGAAAAGAGTGAATATCTGCTAAGTCACTGTGATGTTCCCAAATGTGTTAGTATTTAGCTTGCAACCATTGGATGAGAGGAGGGTGGAGGAGGTAGGGAGAGGTGTAAAAAGTTTTTAAATAGGCCCCAATTTAATTTAAAATGGAATTTTGTGGGGTGTTAGGGGTAGTTCAAAAAAGGTTATATACGACCCTAATTGCGGGGGGGGATTTTTCCCCCCAATTACGTGGGTGCCATGCAGCGGGGCGAGGGGGGGGGCCGGCAGCTTTTCCGGGCCCCCTATCATCATTTTCACCGCGACATGCCGTAAATAATTGACAGTCCCCTTTTCTCCCCACTTGGCGTATTCGCCCAGCGGGAGGAAACGGGAATCCATAGTTCTCATGGGAAGTGGAAAAACCTTATGACAGGACGGATTTCAGCCGTACTGCAGAGCAAATTGGCCGCAGTATGGCGAAATCTTGCACAAATCACCTGTTAACGAGGGTTATTTTTCCCGTGTTCTGGAGCAATGGTCGGACCCCAGAGGATGAAGGGCCCAAGCTAACCCTTTGGAAGCCTGGTACTCTGCATTGTTTTCTGGCCATGATTCTACAGGAACTATAATTTTAGGGGAAGGCATTGCTGCCTGGTCTTCAAAGGGGCTCCCTTGGAAAAAGTACACTGGGGAAATCTTACCAAGAGTACACATAGGAAGCCCCGCGGCCATGAAAAATTTGGGGTCCAATTGTTTCCCTTTTTCGCCATCTAGATCCATTCTCCTGGGCCCTCTGCTTTCCCCTTGCATCTATCTGGAAGTTCTATGTGCATTTACTTGGGTTTGAAAAGTTTCCTGTAACGATTTGGAGGGGGATCCACTGGACCACCGAGGCGATGGGGGTAAGCCCCCCCAGGGAGTGGGAATTAAGGGACCCGGTTTTCACCAAGCCCCCCCCAAAGCGGGGTTTCTTGGCCGGGGGGTGTCCACCAGGCCTACCCTGGCGGGACAGACAGAAGGCAGGCAGGCGGGGCCTGGGGTTTTTGGGACGGTAAAAGGGGAGGTGGTCGGGCAGGCGGCAAGGTTCGGAACGGGAGACGTAGCAGAGGGTCGGGACACAAAGGCTACGGAACGCTCAGGAACACTTCACCATGGGTAGAACACCAAGGATCCGGGGAGGGCCCCGGAAGAGTGCCGGACTAATAGGACAGGCCCGGAATGAACCAATTACCGGCCATGCCCTTTAAATTCAAATTGCCGGCGCGGCCGCCCTGGGGCGGAGCTACGCGGGCCCGGGGCACGGAAGCGCCCCGAAACAGGAACGTGGGGGGTAAGGCATGCCGGGGGACGGGGGGCGAGCGAACCCGAACCCACGGCGGGACGGGGCTCCCTCGGGGCAGGAGCACGGGCGCCCTGCGACCCGGAACGTGGGCCAGGGGGTCCGTACAGTACCCCCCCCCCCTTGGGGCCCCCCCCCCTTACTGGATTGGAGAAATCTCTGGATTTAACTGCGTTCAGGATGTTCTCCCCGGGTCCCAGGGGCCTCTCTCAGGGGCCCAACCCCTTCCAGTCCACCAAGAAGTATCCTTTCCCCATTCTTTTCATGCCCCAAAACTCCTTTACCTCGAAACATTTGGGCATCAGCCACGACGGGGGAGGACGGCCTTCTGGGGAAAAAAGGTTAAGGGCCAGAGGTTTTAAAAGGGGAAAATGAAACGGTTGGGAATTTTCTCATCGTGGGAGGGGCCAGTTTGTATGCTACCGGATTTTATGCGGGAAGGGCCCAAAGGGCCCCCGGAAACGGGGTTTTTGAGACGGCTCTTTAAGCGGGCATAAAATGACCAACCTTTTCACCTGGGGGGGAACAGAGGGGGGATTCTTCTCTTTTCCCCCTTTAGACTTCATGCGCTCGGCGCCGGAGCAGCGACTGACGGGTCTGGGACCAATGGCCTTTCATTTTTTGAACCAGTGCGTCCGCCCAGGACCCGGAGGAGGTTGCCCGAGGGAGAGGGGCGGGGATCAAGCCATAAAAACATTAAAGGGGGGGGCCCCTCGGGCTCGGGGCTCAAGGGAGTTATAGGGAACTCCCCCAGGCAGTAAATTGGCCCAATCATCTTGGGCGTGCCGAGACAAATGACAAGGTAGCAACCCAAATTTGGTTGCCCCCCTCCACCTGGCCGTTTGTCTGTGGGTGGTAGCCCGGGGGAATCGAGCTTCCTTTAATTGGTTTCACAGACTGCCAAAACTGGAAGGGAAAAATTGAACTCCCCGGTCCCAGACAATTTGCTGGGGGGAAGGGGGACTGGATGAAAAAATAACTCAGAAGCCGGGGGGCAATGGCAGCCCCGGGAACGGACAATGCGCCATTTTGGAAAACAATCAGTAATAAACCCCAAAAAGGTGTTGCCAGACGACGGGGGAGGCGTTATAAGTCCATCGAAATTTGGGCCAGGGTTTATGGGGAAAAGGAAGTGGCTGAAGAGGCCGCCGGCTTGTGGTGGCGCCCTTTTTCGGGGACAGGTCGCAAGCGCAAAAGAAGCCTTGAATCCTTCTCCAGCCTGGCCACCAAAAACCGGGATATCAGGGGGAAAGGGTTTTTCGGGCGCCGGGGTGGCCCGCCACCAATGACAAGTCCCCATTTAAAAAACGTTGGGAGAGGAGACGCACATAAATCCTTCCCCGGGGGACCTTTCGGAGGTTCCCCTGGGGCAGCCAGATGAGACTTCTTGGGGGGATTTATGTGTTTTAGGAGAGGGCCTTCACCCACCACGTCGGAAGCACGGGAGGGCATCAGCTCTCACATTTTCCGGCTGGCCGAAATGGATCTGAAAGCGAAACCGGGAGAAGGAAAGCGACCAAATGGGCCGGCGTGGGTTAAGTCGCTGAGAAGTCTGCAGATATTTGGGGGTTTTAGTGGGGCCCAGTAGATAGGATGGAAAACGGGCAAACCCCCCACAGATAACCACTCCTCCGGGCCCAATTTGATGGCCTAGCTTCGTCCCAACGGTAATTCCTCTCGGGAAAGAACTCTTGGGGAAGAAGCCGCACGACACAGTCTACCCTAGGCCCTTTTTGTGTAAGGACTGCCCCCCAGCCCCACGACGAAACATCCACTTTTCCCGGGAAAAGGGGTTTTGTGGGTCTGGTGCAAGGATTTAAGCCTAGGAAAAGGGGGATTTGAGTTCACAAAAACCTCCTCGGCCTGACAGGCCAACGGTGGATTGGCTTGTTTCTTTGTGAGAGCCACAACGGGGCCACCACGTTAAAAAGTGCGGGATGAATTGGCGATAGTAATTGAGAAACCCAAGAATGCGGGTAGCCCCAGCCCGACGGGGGGGTGGCCATTGCAATACGGCGACAGTTTTGCAGGGGCCATCCGTAGGCCTTTTTCAGAATGACAACCCCAGAAACGGGGGGCTATCTGAGGAAAGGCACTTCCCCAGCTTGGGATACAGGTGGTTCTCCCGGAGACGTCTAGTATTGATGGACAGGCTTTGGGGGGTTCGGGTCAGGGGAGAACACCCGTAGTCATCGAGGAGACTACCCGCAGGAGAGGAGGAAGGTCCCGAAGACTCATTCACGAGCTCCCAAAAACGGGGGGCCATTACAAAAGTCCAAGGGCACCCCAGGTACTCGTAGGCCCATGCCTGGTGTTTAAGCCGTCTTCCTTCACGCCTTGCGGGTTGGGCCAATTGTAGCCCCCTTCAAACCAACTTGGGGAAAATCTTGGGGCCTTGCAGGGGATCAAAAGTTCCCCTGATCGCGGCAAGGGGTAACGGTTCTTTACCCTGATCTTTTTTCAAGCCCCGGGATCAAAACAGGGCCGAAGGGAAACCTCTTCTTTCTTCACAAAAAGAACCCCGCGCCAGCGGGGGACAACTTCCGGATGAACCCCCTTTTTAATTCTCCTGGGTGTCCCGACATGGCTTGGGTCCAGGGAAAAGGGCAGGGAGATCGGCCCCGGGGAGGATGGACCCCGGGAATAATTTGATCGGGCAATCGTATGGGGCTGCGGCGGAGACTCCGGCTTGTCTCTCGGAGAACCATCGGCAACTCCCGATATTTGGGGCCGCCAGGGACGACTCCTGAAGGGTTAAGCAGAGCAGGAAGCACCGGCGAGGTGCCCAAACCCAAACAACCCCCCGACAGTTTGGGACCCCCAAAGAATTTACCTCTCCAGAGACCAGTCCAGGATAGGAAGTGGGGCCGTAGCCATGGGGTCCCCAGGGGGGAGCCCGGGCGGGAGCAGGGAACACTTTAAAGGGATCCCCCCTTATGCAGTGCCCCCACATGGGGGACGTGGCTTGGTGCGAACTGGATGGGCGCTAAGCAGCTTCCCCCCCCCCCCCCCCTGACTATGAGATGACAAACGGTTTCTCCAAGACCACGGAACCCATACCGCCTCATAAGGGGAGGGGATAAGTTCCCGCTGAGCCCGATCCAAAACCCCGGAACCTGGGAAAGTGATACCCAGACTCTGACACGACTCACAGGCAAACAGGCTGGGGAAGGAGTGCACCTAGGAATCCTCTCCCACAGATCCCAGGTGCGGGGAGTTTTTTCCCAGCCTTGGGGGCCCTTGGGACAAGTCCTCCGAAAAAGCTCTGGGGGCCCCAGAGAGACAAAGCCTAGTTGTCGCCGCGGGCCAATTCTTGCTCAGAGAGGCGAGCCCCCATCAATCTCATGGGGTCGTCGGTGGGTGTTGGAGGCCGGGGCGGAGGGCCCCTGGAACCCGGTGCCAGGCGGGAAAACCGGGAGTTGGGCTACTGGCGCTTTCAAAGCTCCCCTCCCTTCAATGAAGCGTATATCATGGGGTCGCCAAACCGGGTCAAGTCGCTAAAAGGGGACGGGGAGGTCTCTGCGGGCCCAAACGTCTTTTTCTCGACTTGAGAGTCCCCTTTTGAACGTACACATAGGCGGCCTCGTTCCTGTCCGTTCTAGGCCAGCGTAGATTGCACCCGTATCTCCTACAACGGTCTCCCCCGGGGAGATTTAGGGGGCCGTCCAGCGGGGGAGGCCGGGCTGGTTTTCCCCGAAAACTTGCGGAAATCACAGAGGAATGCGTAGACCGCCCTCAAACCCCGGGTCATCTCTGTCCATAGGGGTGAACCCCTGCCAGGGCCTTCACGGGGAGGGGGGCGACCACAAAGCCACCTTCGCACTTCGAAAGGAAACCTGGTGGGGTTTTCGCTTCCCCCTCATAGAGCTTGAGTGATAAACCCCCCCAAGTTTCCGTCACCGCTGAAATTGGATGGAGTGACAGCCAAGCTTGGGGCCCCTGGGGGACACCGGAACCGCTGGGGGAGGGGGGAAATGGAATGGCGGTGGCTGCTGTTTGGGCGGGGACGAGCTGCTGCACCAAGGAGAGAGTTCTCGAGCTGTCCTTGCTGGCAATCTGTTGTGGGTTGCTTGACCAACTTGGTGATGCTGGCAACACTGGCAAGGGTAACCTTGGCGGGGGTCCCTGGCCGATCCTACTGTAAAGATTTTGGAGGGGATCCACGACCACCCAGGCGTGGGGTAAGCCCCACCAGGGGTGGAATTAAGTAAAACCCCGGTTTTTCAACCCGAGCCCCCGCAAAGCGGATGGCTTGTGCGGGGTGCCACCAGGTCCTACCCCCTGGGGGGGGCTTCCTGCGGGCGGCAAAGGGGGGGGGTCAGGAACGGGAGGGAGGTCGAGTCGAGGACAACAGAAGGCAGGACAGGCGGGGTCTGGTTCTGGACGGGAGACAAGAGGTTGTCGGGAGGCGGCAAGGTTTGTAGACGGTGACGTAGCAAGGGTCGTACAAGAAAGGGAATTTGGGGAAGCTCAGGAACACTTCACCTTGGATGAAAAAACCAAGGATCCCGGGGAGGGGCCCCAGGAAGTGCCGGACTAAATAGGAGATGCCCGGGAAATGAACCAATTACCGGGGCACTGCCCTTTTTAAAAATTCAATTGCCGGCGCCCGGGCCCCTAGGGGCGGAGCTACGTGCCGGGACCCGGACGCAGCCTGCGCAGGAGCGTGGCCGGGGAAGTGCATGCCGGCGGGGCCGGGGAGGCGAGCGGACCCCGAACCCGACGTGCGGGACGGGGCTCCGCTCGGTGCAGGAGCACGGGCGCGCCTGCGACCCGGGACAGTGGTCGCAGAGGCGTCCGTGACAGTTCCTTGCAGTCCAAGCCGCATCCACCCTCTCACTATTACCCCTGGTGCATTGGATACTGAGGTAATAGTGAGAGGGTGTTAGTATCAGTCTAAGGATGACGAAAACTGCTGCTGACTGACATCAAGGCCCAGCAACAGTAATGGAAAGGCGTCTGTCAGAAGACTTCATTACTAACACGGGAAATAAATGGAAAAAAATATGACATTTAAAAACACACACAAAAAAAACATGATTTAAAACACTCCCCGGCACCAACCCTCTTTAACCATTTTATTAAAAGAGTAGATTAAAGGCTGATCCGACGTAGTCCACTGAATCAGAAGTAGTTCCGAAAGGAAACCTGTAAATAAACAGAAACATTACACACACATAGGCTATATGGCCTATTCAGCATTCAGGAAAGGTGGGCGATGTCCTATCCACCACAAGTGGCATTCAGCTATTAGATATTATAGAACAACTGGGTGCATGGTGCATCTCTCAGCTTTCGTGGACACTGGATAATCTATCTAGCATCCAGGAAAGTTGAGTGACATTCCATTCCCCACATCCCACAGCTTTTCTATCTTAGAAAAGCTGTGTATCAGCTATTGCATCTAGGAAAGCTGGGTGATTCCCAATCCCCACAAGTGACACACAGCTTTTCCAAGATAAGAAAACTGTGTGCTCTGCTGTCCCAACCCCCATTCTGAATCCCTTTCCCTCCCCTTCTATTCCTCCCCAACCCAGACACAAACACAATCACCCAAACACACTCTCCCTCACACACACTCTCCCTCTCCCCACACAATCCCCCATATTTTCCCCACACAAACACACTCACTCAATGTTGGACTGGCCCACTGGAGGATCCTACTGTGGCCCTATAATGTCGAGGGCCCACCACCTCTCCTCAGCTGCTCAGTCTAGTCACTCTGCACAGGCTGTGAAGCCGAACAGCAAGAGGAGCGCTTCCGCGCTGGCTGCGTCATGACATCACGCCGCCAGTGTCGGGCAGAAGAGGAAGGCGCTCAGCTGGGGAAGGAAGTAAGGTAAGTATTATTGTTATTATTTTTATTGGCGGTTTATATGCCTGCCTAACCTAAGGGGACCTATATATACCTGCTTCACTGCCTCACTATATATACCTGCCTTACTGAGGGGACCTATACATGAATGCCTAAGGGGACCTATACACCTACCTAACTGAGGGTACCTATATAGCTTCCTATCTGATGAGGGGAGCTATAGAGCTACCTAACTGAGGGGACTTGTATACCTATAAGTAAGGAGCAGCTAGAAAAGTGAGGATTCTATGTGGTAAACTCTGCAGAGATAAATTGTGGCCGGGAGAAGTCATCATGGCGGTCTGGGCCTAAAAGAAAAAAAAACAAGGGGAAGACAACCACTTCTTCCTGCATTAGTACCTGATCCAGGTGCATTCGGGTGGCACTGGAGCTCTGTTGGTGTGCGTGGAAGAGACGTTAACTATGCTAGCGGCAAGATGTCTTGGAGGTCGTCCAAGCCATCTATCTCCCAGCAGGTGAGGGGAACACACCATTCACTTGTTACACTGTAGTCATGTGAGGGGAGCACATAGTTTGCTAATTTAACTCTTTGTTTTCCTGTCTGGTATGCCTCCTGCAGAACTTTCTGTCCAACTTTTTACATTTTACAAGTTTTGCAGGATGTATGGTTTACTCTACTGAAGGGCTACCTACCAAACCTAACTACCCACCTACACTAATTGTGGCCAGAGGCAAGATTTAATAGGGGATTGCTTGAATGACAATACACTGAAGTACACAAGTACCATAGTATATTACATTATTTTTAAATGTTTGAACCATAAAAAAAGTCAAAATTGTGTCTTTGTGTCAGTCACCTCATTTTTTCTATAAAATTGGAATTAAAGGTGGAAAAGTCATATGCACCCAAAAATGGAAAATCATGCAAATAAAAACCCTAATCCCATAACAACTTATTCCTGACACAGTTTAGCTGACCGAAGAGGTTATTGGTCTTAGAAAAAACTAGTAAAACCCATTAAATTCTTTTTATAAATCTGGTATTGATGGAATTCTACTGACTCACAAAATAAAGATAATGGGGGACATATATGAAAACTGTCTTAGTCTAAGACTTTTCTTGTTGCCCAAAGCAACCAATCAGAGTTACCCTTTCATTTCATTAAGTGCTCTGAATAAATGAAAAGGGAACCCTGATTGGTTGTTGTGGGCAACAAGAAAAGTCTTAGACCAAGACAGTTTTCATACATGTCCCCCAATGTGTCATTAATATCACATAGCAAGGTTGCACAAAAATAAACCCCAAAAATTAGCTTTTTCCCAGAACTGGCCCGCACACCATGCTTAAGAACTTCAGGTATGTGGGTAGGCAAGCAACACCCCACCTTAGATAGGCAGACAATCCATAGGTAGATAGGTAAACGAAGGCCCCATGTAGGTATTTAGACCCTAGGTAGTGTAGGTAGGTAGACCCTAGGTAGTCTGTCCCAAGCGCTCAGAGGCATGTCTGCGTGGGCCCTTAGCGGAGCAGAATGCCACCAGTTCCTGCTCCACTATTCTACATAGAAAGTCTTATAAGGCCCTAGGCCTTAGACACATTAGGGGGCGGCCTCGCCTTAGATGTCCCAGGGGACGGCCACCTGCACCAGGCTTTAGTAGGAGAAGCCCGACCTGCCCGGATGGCCGCACATCAAGGAACGGGAAGAGGTGAGTGTATTTTGTTTTATTAATCTAGTAGGGTCTGATCTGCCTGCCTTTCTACAGCCTAACTACCTGAGGCAATCTATTTTCTACCTGGGTCAATCTTCCTTCTACCTGGAGCAATCTACCTACTACCTGGGGCAATCTAACTACTTATTTGTGGGCAAGCTACATACCTGGTGGCAATCTACCTTCCTGGGGGTGGTTTACCTACTACCTGAGGAAATCTACCTACCTGTGGACAATCTACATAGCTACCTGGGGAAAATTTACCTACTACGTGGGGGCCATCTACCTACCTCCCGTGGTGTATTCTATCTACCTGGGGCAATCTATATACCTAATTGGGGGCAATCTACCTACCCACCTGGGGACAACATATTACCTAAATATCTGGGGCTTAACTTCTGCCTACCTACTTGGGGCCTATCTACTGCCTAACCTCTTTGGGACCTCCAAACCTGCCTACCTATCTAGGGTCTACCAACCTATCTACCTCGGGCCTATCCACCAACCTGCTTGGGGTCTACCTGTCTCGCTAGGGTCTACCTACCTACATGGGGCCTTCATTTACCTATCTACCTATGGATTGCCTGCCTATCGAAGGTGGGGTGTTGCTTGCCTACCCACCTACCTGAAGTCCCTAATTTAGGGGACTACCTATCTAAAAGCAGGTTCTACCTATCTGTAGGGGCATATATAGTATTCATACTGCCATAGACATTCTAGCCAAATGCTGATCAGTGTTTCTGTATTTTACAGGTTTCACCTCTGGATTACGTTGGACGAGTGTTGGATCCATTTCATTAATAAAATGGTTACTGAGACATGTTGTTGAAGAGTGTTTTTTTGTTGTTTCCATGTATTCTTTTACCACTATTTTCCAGCGTTAGTAGTAGAGGTGTCTGACAGATGTCTCTCTGTTATTAAATGGGACTAGGTGTCAACCAGTGGTGGTTTTTTTTGTCAACCCAAAGCTGACACCCAGCGCTAGTCATATAGAAGCTGACACCCAGCGCTAGTCATATAGAAGCTGACACACCGCGCTAGTCATATAGAGGCGTCTGTCACACATCAGTATTACTAACTCTAGAAAAAAATGGTAAAAAACACAGGGATATAGCACAGACAAACACTTTATTAACCCCTTACCGCCGGAGCTAGTTTTGGCCTCTCTGACAGAGCCCCATTTTTGAAATCTGTCATGTGTCACTTTATGTGAAAATAACTTTTTGGGGGACTTTAACCTATCCATGTGATTCAGAGATTGTTTTCTCGGGACACATTGTGCTTTAAGATAGTAAGAAATTTTGGTACAAAAAATGCTTGTTTATTTGTGAAAAATATCAAAGTATCGTGAAAATTTGAAAAATTTACCAATTTCAAACTTCAAAAATTTCTGCATGTAAAACAGATAGATTTCCACTCAAAATAGTTTATAACTAGCATCTACCATATGTCTGCTGTAGTTTGGCATATTTTTTTAAAATGTCTTTTTTTTTTTTTTTACGACATTAGGGGGCTTAAAAATTTAGTAGTATTTTCAAATTTTCAAGAAAATTTGCAATGTACATTTTTTAGGGACCCATCTAGTTCTAACGTGATTTTGATTGACCTGTATGTAGATACCCCCATAAATGACCTCATCTAAGAAACTACAACCCTTAAAGTATTCAAAACCGCATTTAGGAAGATTATTAACCCTAAGGTGTTTCACAGGAATTAAAGCAAAGTGGAAGTGAAATTTCAAAATTTCACTTTTTTTGCAGATTTTAAAATTTTTATACATTATTCACAGAATACGGTAAATGTGATCAGGGAAATGCAACTTAATATTGATTCCCCAGATTCTGCTGTTTTCAGAGATATCCCATATGTGGCCCTAGTGCATTATTTTGCTCAACCACAAGCCCCAGAATAGGAGGAGCACCTACTGTACTCTGGGGTCTCATTTTTATTACGATTTTATTTAGGCGCCATTCCAGGTTTGCGGACACCCTAAGGAGCTAAAACTTAATAAACACCTTTAAATGACCCCATATTGGAAGTTACACCCCCTTAAGGAATATGTCCAGAGGTGTAGTGAGTATATCGACTCAAGAGGTGTTTCACAAATTTTTTTAGTGTTAGGCTGTGAAAATGAATTTTTATTTTTATTTTTTCAACAATCTGCAATTTTATCTGAAAATGTTTTCATTTTTACAAGGCATCTGGTAAAAAAAAGGACCCAAAACTTTTTTACGCAATTTCTTCCAAGTTCGGCAATACCGTACATGTGGGTGTTAAACTGCTGTTTGGGCGCATGAGCGGCGTATAAGGGAGGGAGCGCTATTTTGCTTTTGGAGCGCAAATTTTGTGGGGCCATGTCGCATTTACAAAGCCCCCAAAGTACCAGAACAGGTGAAACCTTCCAGAAGCCACCCCATTTTGGATTCAGCACGCCTCATAGATCTCATCTAGGTGTGTATTGTGCATTTAGGGTGCACAGGTGTTACAAATTTTTTTTTTTTTTTGCATTGGGCTATGAAAATGAGGGGAAAACGCAGTTCCACCATTGTTTTTTGGGCTTAAATTTTACAGCGTTCGCAGTGCAGTATAAATGACAGGATATCTTTACTATGGGGGTCGGTACAATTGCAATGATATAGATTTTATATAGTTTTTTATGTTTTATTACTTTTACACAATAGAAATAGGTCTATAAAAAAATTGCGTTTTTATGTTGTCCTGTTCTGATAGCCATAACATTTTCAGTTTTCAGTATACGGAGCTGGTTATGGGCTTGTTTTTTGTGGGATGAGTTGACGTTTTTATTAGTACCATTATGGGAGGCATATGCCGCTTTGATCACTTTATTATGGTTTTTGTGAGGCATTTTGAACAAAATACAACATTCCTGGTAGTGTTTTTTATTTTTATTTTTTATAGCGGTCACCGTGCAGTATAGCTGACATGCTAGTATTACTCAGCAGGTCGATACGATTACAGCGATACCCAATTTGCATTTTTTTATGTTTTACTGCTTTTACACAATAAAAACACTTTTATTCAAAAGGAAAACACGTTTTTGCATGCCATAGTCTGAGAGCCATAACTATTTTTATTTTTCTTGTGTACGGAGCTGTGTAGGGCTTGTTTTTTGCGAGATGAGTTGACGTTTTTATTGTTATCATTTTTGGGGGGACAAGACTTTTTGATCAGTTTTAAATCCGTTTTTTGGAAGGCAGAGTGAAGAAAATACTGCAATCCTAGTAGTGTTTTTTATTTTTATTTTTAACAGCGCTCACCGTGCAGTATCCATAACCAGTTAGCTTTACTCTCTGGGTCGATACGATTACGGCGATACCCTATTTATATAGTTTTTTTTTAATTTGGAAGCACTTTAAAGATAAAAAAAGGGTTTTTTATTGTGTTAAATAATAATTATGCATCTCTGTCTTCTGAGAGCCATAACTTTTTTATTTTTCCGTGTACAGAGACGTGTAAGGACTTTTGTTTTGCAGGATGAACTGATGTTTTAATTGGTATAACTTTGGCATTTATATGAGTTTTTGATCGCTTTTTATTCCATTTTATGTGCTGCAGGATGTACAAAAATTCTGTGACTGTTTCTTGTTTTTGTTTTTTACGGCGTTCCCCGTACGGGTTAATTAACATGACAGATTTATAGGGTGGGCTGTTACGCACAAGACGATACCAAATATGGGTACTTTATTTATTTTTGATCTTTTTTTGGGACGATTGGCGTTTGTAAAGGGGAAAAAGGGGATTTTAATTTTATTTTTTGTGTTTGTGTTTTACTTTTTTTACTTTTTTTTTTTTACATTTTTCACATTTTTTTACTTTTCCCCAGTGAGGATTTGTAACAGCAAATCCTCACTTGGGGAACAGCAATCATTAGATTGCTGTTTGAAGAGGCGATCTGTGACACGCGTTACTACTGTGCAGAGGTCGCCATGGCAACTAGTGACACAATGCATTGTGGGCATGGTGACGTCACCAGACTACCCGGATGCTTTCAGAAAGCATCCGGGGAGTCCGGTAGGAGACAGGCAAGTGGCATCTCTGCCGCTGCCTCGCCGATCGTAGGCAGAGGGAGCTCACTCCTCCTGCCTGCGGCTTCATTATTGCGGCCATGATAGGCTGCGGTAATGATGCGTTTTTCACCCGCGGCCGGAGCTCACTCCGGCCGGGGTGATGGGGCATGAAGCCAGCGGTAATTTACCGCTGGTTCCATGTCGCGATGTTGCGCGGCTCGCCCGCAAGCCCGCGTGATCGCCAGGGCGTATGCATACGTCCATTTGCGGGAAGTCACTTCCCGCTAGCCCGTATGCATACGCCCAATGTCGGGAAGGGATTAAATAAACTCTCCCCAACACCAACCCTCATTGACCATTTTATTAAAGAGATGGATCAAACGCTGGTTCAGTAAAATCCATCATAGTCCCACTGGGAAATCTGCATTAAAAACAGAAACACTACTAAAAGCATGACAATGCTAAACTTCATCCCTTCACCCCCTGAGGATCATGCATGATTTCTGCCACTGATCTTCTGAGTGCAAGGGAAGGAGTTGAGACTACACAATCTGATTCTGAGGGGTACAGGCCATAGCCGTAACACAATTTCCAGGGAGTTAGTCCTCGGAGGCTATGCCTCTAAACTGTAGCCTGAACCTGCTCTCCCACCCCTGGGATGTTTGTACAGAGTTGGGAAAAGGCAAAGAGGTGCTGGAAAAGGGAGAATTCTAAGATATTTGAGTCCAAATATGCAGGGATGAGTGTTGGCCGGGAGAAGTCAGCAGGAAAGTGTGGACCTGATGTAGAAGAAAAGGGAACATAAACAACTCATTGGAGAAACATCACCTGTGAGTCAGTAAATGCACCTGAACTGAAATCACTTATATGTGTGTAAAGTGTAATGGTTTATATTAAGTAATGGTGTGGCAGTATCATTCCGTCTCTATATAGTGGTGATATGTGGTCATGTGTGGCGGCATTATTCAGTTACTATGTGGTGGAGATATGTGGTCATGGTGTGTGGTATTATTCAGTCACTATGTGGTGGTGATATGTGGTCTTGGTGTTGTGGTATTATTCAGTCATTATGTGGTAGTAATATGTGGTCATAGTGTTGTGGTATTATTCATTCACTATGTGGGGGTGGTATGAGTTCATGGTATGGTGGCATTATTCAGTCACTATGTGATGGTGATATGTGCTGGCATCTCTCCCCCAGATGCCAGCTATCTGAGGGACTCTCCAGCACAATTTAGAGAGTTAGCAAGTAAAAGGGTTGTCCTATCTAGCCATTTTCACATTTCCTCAGGCTCACACCTCCTGTGCAGACTCTGGGCCAGAAGTGGCTGACATCTCAGCTCTGCCAACTCCTACTTCAAGCTGAGCCTGTTACAGGGACATTGCAGAAGGAGGAGTTGTGAAAAAATGACAGTGTGCAAACAGGATTTCTGACTATAAATGTGAGCAATCAGAACTGTATTTGTTATGAAAGGAGGTTTCTAGTGAGAGAGAAAAATATACATGCTGCCACAGCCAACTATTAGCTTCTTAGTGACTCTGTTGTGGGACGTATTTCGCCCGCAATTACGCTGTGTGCTCCGGAGCGGGGGCGGGGCAGGAGGCCGGCAGCCTCCAGCCCATAGACATTCATTATTCACGGCGCGTATACGTCGTGAATAATTGACATGTCACTTATCTCCCGTATTGTCCGAGCGGGGAGAGTAGACAAAATCCATAGTTCTCTATGAGAACTGTGGATTACCGTAACGACTGGGACATATTTCGCCGGAATTTGAGCGCAGTACGCCGCGAATTACGGGCTGAAATATGTCCCAGTCATTGCCGTGTGAACATAGCCTAAGGCTACGGCTACACGGCACTGACAAAATACCTGCTGTCAGGGAACGATTTTTGGCTGCAGTTTGTGGATTTGCCGTCCCCCTTTACATTGAACAGTTCATGTTCCGCCCAAAACTGGCAGAAGGATGAACATTTTCTAGGTTTTTTAGATGGTTGGATTTACCATCAGAAAATCCAAGCTGTGTAGACTACAGCTCGGACTTCCTATTAACCCCTTAATGACCTTGGACGTATGAATACGTCCATGTCATTCGGGGGTTACTGCTCCTGGATGTATGCATACGTCCTGGGGATCGCACAAACTCTAAACCAATCGCTGAGGTGTGTCAGGTGTATATTATAGCTGGGCATCAGCCCCGAATGGAGATGGGGGGGGGCGATTAACCCCTTAGCCATCAGATTAGCTTTTTCGAAATAGCTAATTTGGTCACAGTGCCGCTGAAAAAAATAAAAAAAAAAAACACTACCAGGATTGTTTTTTTTTTGTTCAAAATCCCTGAAAAAAAATTTAAATTTTAAAACCCGTGACCAAACAAAAATTGAACCCCAAAATTTGGTCTAATAAAATTCAACCCCTTTTCCCCAAAAAAAACCCAAAATTCAAGCTCCGAATACAGAAAAAAAAAAAAATTTAAAGGCTGCCAAAAATTATAAACAACATAAAAAAAGCTTTTTTTTTTATGGGACAAATTTCTATTGTGAAAATAAAGTAATAAAACTTTAAAAACTATATAAAATCTTTCCCAAAAACCCCACATAGAAAAGGTTATTTTGTCATTTACACTCCAGGGCCGAACCCCTTTTTTTAAAAAATAAAAGACCAAAAAAAAATAGCGGAACTACTTTTTTTTCCCCCCTTTTTTAAAGGGTTTCAATGCTAAAAAAAACTAGGGAACACCTGGGGTACCCAAAAGAACAATACACCCGGGTTGAAAACCCCTTTGGGGGTTTTTAAATTTAAAAAATTTAAAACAACTTCGGGAAAGGGTTTTTCACCTGTTCGGGTATTTTAGGGGTTTTGAAAACATGACTTTCACCTACCAAAATCTGGGGCCCAAAAAACCCAAAATATTGCACCCCCCCTTGTACCCCCAGCCATGCAAAAACAAAACAGTTTACCCCAATAAAAAATGGGGTACTGCTGAATTTGGGGAAAAAAATTCCCATAAAAACTTTGGGTTTTTTTTTCCGGGATTCCTTGTAAAAAAATTAAAAAATTTTTAAGCTAAAATTGCAGATTTTTGGGAAAAAAAAAAAAATTTTTTTTATTTTCACAGCCAACACCCAAAAAAAATTTTTTTGAAAACCAAAGGGGGGGTCGTTTTTTCTAACTTTCACTCCGGATATATTCCTTAAGGGGTGTAGTTTCCAACATGGGGTCTTTTTTTGGGGGGTTTTTTAAGGGTTTACAAACCCCTTTGAGGGTCTGGGAAACCTGAAATGGCGCATAAATAAAATTTTTATTGAAAATAACCCCCAAAATGGGTATGGCTCCCAACCCATTCTAGAATTAAAATTGAGCGAAATAGTGCCCCTAGGGCCACCCCATGGGCCAAAAACAGCAAAACTGGGGGTTTAATATTTTAAATTCCAAAATTTTTGGTCCAACTACTTGTTTTCCCGTTTTAAAAAAAAGGGAAAAAAATTTAAAAACTTCAAAAAAAAGTGACATTTTGAAATTTCACCTGCACTTTGTTTTAATTTTTGGGGAAAAACCTAATGGGTTAATAAAACTTTCTAAATGCTGTTTTTTAATACTTTAAGCAGGGGAGTTTTTTTAATGGAGTATTTTTTGGGGTTAAACTAACATACAGGGCCCAAAACCCAAACCCCAAATTTTTAATTTGGGCTGATCTTTTAAAAAATTTTTAAAAAAATTGGGAAAAATTTTCTTCAAAATGTGAAAAATTCTAATTCAAAGTCCCCTAATGTCCGGGAAAAAAAAAAAAAAGAGGGCCCAAATACAGGGACATAGGGAGTGCTAGTTAAAAACTATTTTGTGGTGAATAATTATCTGCCCTGCACCCGAAATTTTAGAACTTTAAAATGAAATTTTTCTCAAATTTTTAAAAAATTTTTGTATGGCCCAAAAAATTTTTACTAAATTAAAGACAATGTGTCATGAGAAAAAATCTCTTAATCAAGGATAGGTAAAATGTAAAAAAATTTTTTTTCTCTTAAAAAAGTGACAGTTAGTTTTCAAAAAGGGCTGTGTCAGGAAGGCCCAAAACTTGCTGGGCCCTTGTAAGGGGTCGGAGGGGCCCTCGGGGACCACCGAGGCGAGGGCGTAACCCCACACGGGAGGGGAAATTTAAAAGTGGGCCCCGGTATTCACCGGCCGCCGCAAAGCGGGATGGACTTGCTGCGGCGGGGGAGTCCACCGGGTCACACCACTGGCGGGCTTTGCCTGCGGGGCCGGCCCAAAAGGGGTAGGCGAGGTACAAAACGGCAGTCGGTCGTAGCGGGGCAGGCAAAAGGGTCGGGGCAGGCGGTGGGGTTCGTGAACATAAAAGGCAAAAGGGTCGGGCAGGCGGCAAAATCGGGTGGAAAAGTAAGAAAAGGGGTTTGGGTACAGGGTAGGCGAGACAAAGCTTTCGGGAAACCTTTCCCAATGGGCATGTGCACTAAAGATCCGGCAAAGGCCACTGGGAAGGGCGGGCAAAAAAAGGAGCATGCCCGGAAATGGCCAATTCCCGGGTGCACTGTCCCCTTTTAAATCCAGACACCGGCCGCACGCTCCCTAAGGGGGGGCCCGCCGCGCCGCCGGGGGACCGAGAGGAGGGGGGCGGGGAGCAACGCCGGGTAAGTAGGGGACCCGGGCGGGATGAGGGGGCCCCCGGGGACCCGAGGTGTGGGACGGGGCGCCGCTCAGATCGGGGGCACGGATGCCCCTCCCCCGGGAGGGAGGTTGGCGGGGGGCACCCGGCAGCCCTTTAAAGGGGTTTTAAAGTGAAATGAGGATAGTTGACGGTAGTTTACGATTTTTTTCCAAATCCGAAAAGCGTTTGAAAGAAGACGAAAACCAGTCCCCGGGGATTTCTTTAAGGTTAAAGTTTTTCTTAGTAGAAAATAGGGAAGATCTCCCTTTGGGAGAGTGCCAAATTTAATGTGTTGGGGGGTTCAAAAAAAGGCCTTTTGCACTCACAAGCATTCATATGACAAGGCAATTATGGGAAAGGACTAAACTAAAACCCCCTATTGGATTAAACAAATCCGTATTGAGGATTTTTACATCCAATAGAAGGCGCTTCAGCTTCTCAACTCCTTTCCCATAATGCTTTGTGATTAGTACAAAGTTAAGAAGTGACTAAGAGATAAGCTCCATGCTGTTGATATGACACAGAAAGTAGTGAATCACTACCCAACAAATTTCAAGACCAGAGGAAGATCGTGCCCAAGAAGCGTGTGTAAAATAACGAGATAAGAACCACCTTAACTATGAAATGAAACAAATTGGGAACAGTATTTGGTAATAATTTTTATTTATATTTGCCTACATGCTTAAATCTAATCAGTGAGCTGGGAATACCCATTTAAACAAACACATGCACACTAAACACATTTTTCGGCATACACACAAAAATATAACATTTACAGGGGAATAACTGGCTTAGAAATAAAAAATATACAATACAGCACACAGCATAAAACAGAATTTAAACTCAAATAATTTAAGCAGGAAAGAAGCATGGAAGTCAAAATCCATGTTATTCCCTGCAAAAAACATTAGTACAACCTCATTGCTCACTTAGAAAAGAGTTTTTAACATGAAGGGAAAGGGGTAAATATGACACCCAAAAATAAATTGCTGTTTGATTTTTTCATTCAGGAAAAAAAAAGAAGATTTTTATTTGCTATTAGCATACACAAGTTTCTTAGGTAAATACACATCTTAAAACTCTTTTCTTGAGTCTAAGTTGCTGTTGACCGGGGGAGTTGGGAATTTACACAGCACTGGATTCTCGTCGGATTTTCAGGGGATTTGTATTTAAAACCCCATCAAAATGCAAGTACCCAGTCCCGGGTTTTGATCTCAAAAAAAAAATCTGTTCTGTAGCTACCAGCAGGGGATTTTTAAACTGAGCTGCCGTCTGCCTATTTTGGGTAAAGGGGATTCTGGTGGAAGATAGAACAGTTCTATTTTTTTCCCGGACTCTCATTAGATTCCTGTAGCCCTCAATGTATGGGACTGTGGGAAACCCAAAATTCAACCCTGTTTTTTGAGCAAAAACCGTGGCAAAAACTGAGATGCAGCGAACTTAAAATCTTGATTCCGTTGGAATTTAGCTTTGTTTTGTAGAAAGTTTTAGGGTATGTTTACCGGCGTGTTGATTTCCCTGTGAACATACGTTATTAAAGATGTGTGTTTGGACCGTCTATCGGACCCTAAACGGACCGAAACATGCATTAACAAAACAGCAGTGTGTTTTACACTGCTTTGCAATGTGTAAACACGCCATTGGATACAGAACAATGAATTGCCGAAGCGTGTTTAAATGTGTCATTTCGTATCCATTCCAAGAATTGAATGCCAATTCTTGATCCTGAAAAACGCAGCATGTTAGCCTATTTGAAACTATAGTTGCGATCCTGCTGTTCCAAAACGCTCCCAACATGCACCAGTGTGTTGGATACGTTGTTCGATGTGTATTATTTGTGATCTGATCACGCGTGTTTTGGATACGATTTTCGGATCCAAAATTGGATCCAAAAAATCAGTGTGAACATACCCTTACTTTCCTGCTGAATCTTGTTTATTTATTTATTGACAAGTTTTAATCCTTAGGCCATGTTCACACGGCTTATTCTGGGACGTAATTCAGTCCATAATTACACGCCGAAGTGCGCCAATTACTGGCTGAATCCGCCCAGTAACCTTTGGTAATCACAAGTTCTCATAAGACTATGCATTAACGACCCCTCTCCATGCCCTGCTTGGGGGTTGGGCGCTCGGCGAATCCGCCGAGGGGGGAGATAATTGACCAGGTCACTCTAACGGCGTATACGCGCCGCTAGCAATGACTATCTATAGGGCCGCGAAGTGCCGCCCTCCCGCTCGCTCCCCCGCTCCCGCCCCGCTCCCCCGTCCACACGTGCGTTAAAATGCGTCGGAATTACGCCCCGCAGTTAAGCCGTGTGAACATAGCCTTAGAGCTTTGTAGCTCTGTGCACTAAAGTTTACAAATCTTTAGCAGTCAGTGTACGTAAAGGCTTACTCCCACTAAAGGTGTTATTGGTTGGTATACTCCTATTGTTTTGTCCGTATTAAGACACCATCTAAAAACTGAACCAAACGACGTCCCCAAGACAAATCCTATCCACACCGTACTCTACCCCCCCAGGCAACGCAATTCATCACTGCCTGACAGTTTTTCACGGTATATTCGGGGCAGAACATGCCGCATGGCCAGTGTGCCATGATCAGCTTTCCGGTATCCATCATACCCCCGCATACCCCAGCCTTCCCCCAACCAGCACCCCCTCCCTCCGCACACCTTCATCCCCACCCCCCCTTACAAAAAAAACCTATCATAGGGCCATCCACCCACACAGCAGCTGTCACGGACACGCCTCTCCCACTTCCCAACACTCCAATATCCCCCCTCCCCCCGCCCCCCCCGTCACATTGATTACATCCTACAGCAGTTTCCACATAGAACAGCATGTGTTATAACAACGCCCTATAAAGTTAACAAACCCTCTGGGTTATGGAATGCCGGTTATACCTATTGCCAAAGGGATTAAAACCTTCAAATAATTTTTAATTTCTGCACATTGGGGATACGAACGACAAGAATGAACATTTCATTTTTTTTTCATGCCACAGAGTTGGATTCTGTGAAAAATCCATGCCGTAGTTCGCAGTGTGAAATACAGCATGGACTTGCCATCGAAGTGATGACACAACTGAACACCAAATAATTTTCAAGAGACTTCAACGCAGACCCCATTTTGTTAATATAACCCTTATTAGACCTATCATAATGCAATCCAAAAACTTTTGTAGAATCTTACTAGAGTGTCATATGCCTGCTCACTTTGAGATTAATTATTTCTTTGGATTCTGTATGAATCCGACAGAAAAAAGTTTTCCTAGGGAGAGACCGCTGAACAATAATTATTCATTCTTTTACAATATGCAAGGTAACTTATAAGGACTGTAGCCAAGGTGATTCACTTTCTATTTAATTACACAATAATACACCATTCCTCGTTTTATTTAAGATGCTTTTGTGAAGCTGGAGTATTGCAGTCTCTCCTGGGATGGTGATTCTGTGGGAGTGGCCCATCACCAGCTAGTCTGACATATCTCAGCAATCTCTATTCCCACAACACAGAGCCCAAAATAAAGACACAAAGTTCAAAACCGTGATACAGCACAGTTTCATCATCATCTCAGCACTAAATGTGTTATCCACATGGAAAGCACATATTAAATTATCTTTTACAGAAATACTCCACTTTACAACCCGAACAATTATTCGCGTTATGCAGCATAGCGACTTCTTCCCCCCTACCACCCACAATACATCTGTGAGAAACACACTAGATAACCATTCATTAAATACTGTATATGGGCACATCCCGTGGCACACCAAGTACCTGCCTGTACACTCCCCATCCCTACAAATCCAATCCATTCCTTCTCATTTGTTCCTGTACCTGAACCATTATACCACCCACAGCAATTTTTTAAGGACTCCACACTGTGTGCTGGAGCTGTACATGACTTTCCATATCATACTTGATACATAATTGACAGAATGTTAAGATAATAAATTGACATGCACCACAGGGAACCTGCCAATACGTACTTGTCCCAAGCCCCAATCCATCCCCACAACAGACCCCACACTACTCCCCCTCCCCACATTCCCCCGAGCTTCCTCACACAAACATCCACCAATCCATGATGATATACCCACACCCCCTAACCCAACCCTCCCATCCCCCCAACCAAACGCCGCCCCACCACGACCCACCAGGATGTGCCCTATCCATTCCCAGTTTCGCTCCTCGTACACCGTCAGGCCTATGGACCCCCCCAACAGACATCGGGTTCAACGCATTAATATGCCAGCACTCGCGTCTATGCCCCGCCGCCCCCTCCAACTCTGTCACTCCCCATACCGAATATTGCTACTACCCCCACTTCCCCCTTCTCCCACCCTCCCACCGCCCCCCCACCCCCCCTACCCCAATCCATACCATTCACCATAATCCCTGCCTGCCCCCCCCATCATCTAACCCCACTACACAAGACTAACCGCAACCAAAAAGTCCAACAGCCGGCCGCATTACTATCGTTAAAAAAGCCCCAAGCATCTCTCGCCTCACCACGTCAACACCTATACTTTCTGCCAAGTTTCAGGAACCAATACACACCCCGAACCCCCTACGCCTGCACCCCCCGGTCCACATGCACCCATACTACGGTCGTCCACTACCAATCTGCCCGCCGGCTAGATAACTGATGGATCCACCTTGACTGACCCTGTGTCCGTACCACACACGGGGCCCGGCGTGGCCCCCTAGAATGAGGGCTCGCGCGCCCCCATGGTACTACGCTGGCAGAGAGCACTCTGGTTGCAGTATCGGGCAGATAGGAACGCCACGCCTGTGGGGCTAAGGTTGCTACAGTCAAGTTCTACTAAAAACATGGCGGAGAACCTGCCCTGAGGGAACCCTCTAACTATCAACCTAATTTAAACGGCACCAGCCTTCCACAGTGCCCACACTCACACACCTACACCATCCAGCTTTGCCCCCCACACACACACCCTGCTCACCATCGGTACCCACAAAGCACACACCCATCCAGCCAGCTTTTCCTCTCACCACTCACACACCCTGCCAGCCTGCTTGTGGCCAACACCCTCCAACACCCCAGCCTACTGCATTGTTCCCGCACCCACCCAACCACCCAGCGGACTAACCATCCCAGCCTCACTGCTTATCCACAAAACCAATCCAACACTGTGGCCCTACATCCCCCATACCCACCCAGAGGGCCACTCCAGAGACTAATATACAAGTAGAAGCTGTCAGGCTACCGTCCCCTAAAAATACATTCAACAATCGTACCTCGAGAGTGAGTCAAACAACGAATATTGAGCAGTTGTCTTCAGACAACACGTATAAGGGTATTACAACATCTACCCCCAGAAATACTATTACAGCGACCAGGATAGTCTTCCTATCAACCTAACCTAATAGGATTGTTCACTTATGTACCAGTTCCTATTAGCAACAAACCGTACCCACTATGAATATCAAAGAAGGTGACCACATAATCCTACATATGTACAACCAACAAAGGACCAAACCTCCAAATTCAAACTTTAATAAAAGACCTATGTGTTATATAAGGACCCTGTCCCCTCCCCCCTACTTTTACTGAGTATGGCTTTATATCCTCGGTAATAGTGTAACCTATTGCAAAAGCCAACAAAAAAAACCACTCCCAAACCCAAATTGTCTGGGTCCCACACACTAAACCCCCACAAGATAACCCCCCCTAAGTTAACACCAGCTCCCGACTTGTGAGCTTGTCTCCACCTCCTCGTCAGATCACCCACAATCTACCCCTCAACCTAATCCCCAGTAACACACCTCGTGGTCATATATCCGCGGAATGACGCGATACCAGGCCGTGAGCCCCGACCAGATGGCGTTCGACAGCAAGGCAAAGTGTGCCCATAAAATCAACACACTCTGTGGTACTTCGGCAACCCCATCCTACAAACTTGAAAACCCGAGATTGCTGAACCACGCTGGAATGGAAGCGGCACAATGCGCCTGTGCAGGATCATTAAGTTGATGCGAGAACCACAATGTTAACGCCAGATCCAGCTTCCTAGTCTCAAATGCACCTGTGCAAATAGACAATATGTTGTATACCAGCACCGATGCCTAGAAAAAAGGCAGAGAGTTGATATGCCGGCGCACAGATAATGTAAATGAAAAAATATAAAAATGCAAAATGACACAAAAGACTCATTAAATTAACCCTGGAGACTCAAAACACATAACAAAGCAAATACTACCAGAACATAAAACATAATAATCCAGGATACCTGCCATATAAGTACCATCAACATGCCCTAGCATATAGAGAAAATTATACACTGCTTCGAAGCCGGGTCACAAAAGGCAAAGTTTGCATAAATTGTACAAATGAAAATATAAGTATGAGTGTACAAGACAGCACAAGAGGACAAAAAACTTGCCCTAAAATGAAAAAATTTATATAAAAGAGTGTAAAAACCAAACAAAAAAAAAAAAAGCACCCCCAAAAACCAGTCCCACCCTTAACGAGCACCTCCACTGCCATTATGACAAAATAATCAAAAAAAAAAAATATCCATATTAATCAGTCTAACCTAAGATCATGTTTATAAAACCAACCAAACGCCTGTTAGCACGGTACAAGTACAGGGCGAAGGATGAGAGCCAACCAAACCAAATTTATACAACATATCCTCCTCCACTGATTGCAAGAATCCACATAAATGTAACATAAAGATAACACCCCGGTACCTCCCACCCACATAGGTTCCCTCCACCAAGACAATAAAACAAGCAGCAACCACCCCTGTCCGTACCAAATTGGTCAGAAACCCATCTACAGAATAAACTTTAGACCGAACTACCCACCTGCCTCACAACACCCAAGCCAAACACAACCACCCATACACAAAAAAAAACAAGCAACTCCCCGCCTCCCTCCCCCCCACTAACCCTCTACTCACGAATGAATATGCCTTCAGGCCCGCGGGGTACCCAACACACCATCCCCACCAACATACCCACCCCTCCCCTCATACCACAACCCCCGATCCTAAAAAGATCAAATCTGACCCCCCCCCTCCCAAAAGAGCATGCATTCCCGCAAGCACCCATGTCAAACATACCTGGCCTAACATACACCCCATGACCCCCAACACCCCCACCTGCCACTAGAACCCTCCCCGGGCACTGCAGAGCTCCCCATCAATGGAAGATATTCCTGAGTGCCCCAACCGACCTCCACCACTCGGAAGTCCTGTGCACGGCCTGAATCACCGAGCCACTCCAATCAAGCCACATGGAGCGGAGTGAAACAGCGGTGCTAGCTCTCAGTCGTGATCGGACCACCCGGTGACTCCGACAGAGCCTCTGGGCGAAACACGTCTGCACCAGATAGCCCTGGGGGACCTAGAGTGGCCCCAGAGCTGCTTTTCTGCAGTCCAGTTAACATCGCACACGGAGTGCTGGTACAGCTCCTGTCCTGTCAAGCAGACTGACCCATATTGATCATGTCTATGACCACAAATTAATCTACTAATCCATACCTATAAGTGATTAAAAAAAAATTAAAACAGATCTCCCTACCGGTATTAAAAAAAAGGTAAAAAAACATAAAAAGTGAAAAACACAGAATAAAAAGAGAAATATAAAATAAAAATAATAAATAATTAATAATAAAATAAGTACTTGTGCATATATAACACCAAAAAAAGTAACATATTACTGTATCTACACAACCACGAATAACCGTAGAATTAAACTAACATTATTAAGTTTGAAGGTAAAACAAAAACACAACACCACCGTTTTACATATATATTATTTTAAAAAAATTCTGCAAATCAAACACATATGGACCACCCCCACAACCAAAACCCCCACTACAGAACCCCAAGACACACAACGCCACTAAGTGCCGTCCTACCAAAACAGCCCACCAATGCCCACCCCCCAAACCCACATTAAGCCCTATCGCTGCGCCCCCCCACCCCCCCAGAACATGACAAACCACCATCCGTCCAGAGTATAACACTTTTAACCCGTCTCGCATCCCAACCCAGCTCTTTACTACCCACTAAGCCCCAATGGATCAACTGACTACCACATACCACAATGACCCCACGTCCACCTTACCATCACCCAGTGAACCATGTATAGCCAAAACACTAACCCACAAGTAATTAACCTTCACGGTTTCACCCAAAAGCACAATAACCAACTCATCCCAAAACATCAAGTGATACCCACGATTGCACAAGTCTGGACCACCACCTGAATAGCCCCAACCCGGATAATCTCATACAACCGCCTAAGAAACATTTCACACAAAATACCAATACCGCACCCAACACAATCAAGTTTCAGTAGTGAAAGTGTAAATTGTCAAAGGGCAAATACCTCACACGACGAAACTCGCCCCACAACGGCTCTGGGCTGCCCTCTCACCCCCCCTCACAATACGGCCCGAGCATTACCCAACATCCTCACCCGCCCATTCTTATAAAGAGGAGACAAATGGAGGTCAGCACCTTAGAGATAATGACCAACCTACCCACCAGCCAACTGTTCAACCACCTCCCCAGACCTAAATGTCCCCCCCCGTGCTCAGCATCACACGCACAATTAAATACCAACACACAGACAGACAGATAAAACCCCTGCCCCATGTTACCCTCCAAACCTCGACCTACCACACACCCATTAAATTGAGCGGGTACATGGATAAAGTCCCCACATTAATGACTGAGCCGATGAACTGCTTAACCCTCAACCCGCTCAACAAATTGATAAGTACCTTACCCATTTCTGGGTATATGGAGAGGCTCGTCCCATATAAGTCCAGCTAACCAGCTCAGTTTTCCTGCATGATTTTAATTACCAGAAACACTGTACTCATTCGAGATAAAACACACATTACTAATACCCGGTAAACCTCACCACCAGTTTTGTGAGATATATAAGTCCGTGTACCGGTTGTGGTGCTTCCCATCCTACAATCGACGCACGAATAGGAAAACGACTCCAACACCAGTTCAAAACCAAAAGTAAAGTTAATAACCGAACATGCCAGAAAAGTAATTCAACAAATTCCCTCAAAACACATGTATCACAAGCTGTTGACTAGGCCCCCTGTGCTACACAGCGCGCCGCCGGTAGTGTATTCTCCGGATACACAATATGTTTACCTACCCACAGGGTTCAGAAAGGCTGATCACCCTTTACCTTTTAATACCTTACACAACAGGAACAATTGCAGGTGGTGCTCATTCAAAGGCGCGGTGTAGCACAACAGCTTACAACCTAATTAGCCTTTCCCGCTATTCCCAGAAGATACATATAACATTCAGAGTAATACAAGTGAACAGGTTGCAATGGTAACAGTACTATGAGAAGCCCTCCCCAATGTCCCGAATTAGGAACCGTACTTGACCCTAACTAGGCTAACTGCAGGCCTGGAAATAGTTCTAGGTTAGTTTGTGTGCATGCTATCGACCCAGGTCTACCTGAATTGCAAGACAGATCACTGCTCTGAGATGAGGGTCCCTTCCGTTGGAATTGGATATCCAAGGTGGTAGTCACTCCTCTCTGTCTCTGGGTCCTACAGCATGTCTGTTCCGTCACAGTGCTCTCCTCACCAACAGCATCATTGCAGCCAGCCGAACTCTTCTCTCTCACGGGTGCCGATCACATTTCATGGATTCACAGTGTCAGGAGATCTAAGCAGAACCGTGTTCAGCATTTGTCCTCTGCCTGATCTCATCACTCCTTCTCTCTAAGATGGCTGCTGCTCCCTCATGTCTCTATGTCACATGGCATGTCTTAGTATCTATTATGTATAAATCAGATTCTCAAAACAGTGGCATCTTGTGGCCAAACAGCAGAATGCAACAGAATAATTTGCAATCACCAATTACTCATAGGATTTTACTGGGTAAACACAATGAGGCTGTATCACCATCCCACAAATGAATGAACTGATAGGTTCCTTTAAGGCTAGGTCTACACGGCATTGGACAAAAAAGTCACTGAAAACCAAATCATAAAGCTGAGTTTTTTGTCCAGTGCATGTCAAAAACAGCTCAAAAAACAACCGCGTTTTGCATTTTTTTGGTGCACTAAATGATGTTTTTTTGTGCAAAAATGTCCGGTGCTTTGCATAGATTCCAGTAGCAAATTTTCTGCCTTGCTTTGTTGTTTTTTGCAACATGACCAGCATCAAAAACAAGCATAAAAAAAATCTTTCTGTGGAGACTACAGAACGTTTTTACTATTAAAGTCTATGGGACCTCTTTTCAGTTGTTTTAGGAAAAAGAAAAACGCTGAAAAAACAGACATTTTTGTGTACTGTGTACATAGCTTAAAGTTGATGGCAGTATACATCAGACATTCACAGAATATGCTATAAATGCTTGTAATAGGATTACTGTTTGCAATCTCATGATAGCTTCTGTTATATTTCATTGTCCTGTCCTATGTTTTATGGTATATCTTTCTGCTGTACTATAATTGCAAGCATCTCATCGTAGCTTCTGTTATATTTCATAGTCCTGGCCTATGTTCTATGGTATGTGTAAACTGCATTGAACCCCCAGCTCTATTCCCAATAATGAACCCCTGTTTCTGTGTTTAGCAAAGGATATACACCATATACCTTTGAAGTATTTAGTCTCTGCTATCGCATTGTAACCACACCCATTTTTGTCACCTGGCATCATTGATAAATTATCCAGATCCACACACTATATACTGGAGCCATAAGGTCTGATCAAGTCTTGGTCTGTCAGTGCCAGCATTTTATGTGACAGTTTTTAAGTAACAGCTTGTTGAAGTGATGAATTATGACAGAATTGTGACAGAAGGGGAATGTAGGGGGCCAGAAATTATCACCTGTCTTGTGAGTAACCATTCTTTTTAAACTACACCTTTTTCACCATGCTCACTTTTGCAGTTTATCTCAACCACCCTGGACATATTGGCACTGCTAACACACCACATGTCATGATCATGCCCAGCAGACCCCCAGCTTTGGGCTCTGGTCGCCGGCCACGGCCGGCACGGCGAAAACCATGGTTTTTTACCTGATGACTTGTATTTGTTTTACCAGTGTGAACTTGGGCTATTTTCTGTGCGCTTAATTGTTTCCTGGCCAATGCCCGTGGCCAAGAACCTTTCAGCACACTCTTAGTTACCTGTTTCCTTTTGGCTGACAGCTCTGATCTCCTATCCAGTCTTGTGTTCTCTTTCTCTTTTCCCTATTTTAAGGATTAATTTCCCTTTCTGCCTTGCCTGCTATACGGTCTGTTCGCTGCCTATAGTTCACCTGTTTTTCCTTATTGACTCTCTGTGTTACTCTGACCTTGGCTTGGATTCCGGTTATTCTTTGTCTCACGTTTTTGTACTTCGCTGCCCGTGTGTTGCTAACTTGGCCTGCCTGACTACGCTTGCTTGTTCTGTGTTTGTTTGTCTCTTTGTGTTTTCACTTGACTCAGTGCAGTTATCAGTCATCTGGCTGAGGCCGGCATATTAAGGAGTCGGGTTCCCCAAAAAGCAGGGACAGAGGCAGGGACCAGTGTCAGGGCGTCACTTGTCTGTTTCTCTGTGTGTGTCCCTGAATGTCCCTGACACCGCTCCACCAGAATCAGATTTCAGCAGCCTTGGCACATGCCCCAGACTTGCTTTCTGCAGCAATGTTCCAGGTGTGCTGAGCATCTGTGGAGAAAGTTTAAGCTAACAGCAAACTTTCTCCGCTAAAAACTCATGCTCAGGATTTACCACACCGCCCTTCACTGCACCAACCAAGAATATTTCACTTTCCTCATCTCAACATTACACAACAACCCAAAATGACTCTTTGACACGTTCCATTCCCTTCTCAGACTTAAAGCTCAGGCCTCAGTCACTGACCTCTGTGTTGAAGACCTGGCCACTTACTTCAAAGACAAAATCGACAATACTCACCCATCTGCTCCAGCATGTCTTCTAGTCTGCTCTCAGCCCTTGAACCGGAAACATTGGAGGAAGTATCCAGGCTTCTCTTTTCTGCTCGCCCCACTACCTGCTCTAGTGACCTCATTCCCTCCCACCTTGTCAAGTCTATTTCCCCAACTGTCCTCTCTCACCTAACTGCAATCTGTAACCTCTCTCTCTTCACTGGGATATTTCCATCTTCCTTTAAACACACCATCATAACCCTTTTCCAAAAAAAGCGCACTCTTGATCCATCCTGCACTACTAATTACCAACCAGTCTCTAATCTGCCTTCCTAGAACGCTTGGTCTACTCTTACCTAACCCACTACCTCTCTGCAAACTCTCTTCTCGACCATCTGCAATCCGGTTTCCGCACTTTACACTCCACAGAAACTGCTCTAACTAAAATCTCAAATGACCTCCTCACTGCTAAATCTCAGAGCAAGTACTCGTTGCTTCTTCTGGATCTCTCTGTAGCATTTGACACTGTTGATCCCCATCTTCTCCTCAGCATGCTCAGCACCATTGGCCTCCAGAACACCGCTCTCTCTTGGTTTCCATCCGACCTCTCTGACTGCTCCCTTAGTGTCTCCTTTTCCTCTTGCTGCTGGGGTTCCTCAGGTATCGGTTCTAGGTCCTCTCCTCTGTTCACTCTGCACAGCCCCCATTGGACAAACCATTAGCAGATTTGGCTTCCAGTACCATCTCTACGCTGATGACACTCAATTATACACATCTTCCCATGACATCACTCCTGCCCTGCTACAAAACACCAGTGACTGTCTGTCTGCTGTCTCTGATATCATGTCTTCCCTCTATCTTAAATGAAATCTCACTAAAACTGAACTTCTTGTTATCCCGCTGTCTACTAAATGACCCCCTCTGCTATTTTTGTTTCCATGTGTGATACTACCATAACTCCTAGGCATCAAGCACGCTGTCTTGTGGTTATACAAGATTCTGATCTGTCCTTCACCCCCTATATTCAATCCTTTGCCTATTCCTCTCACCTGCACCTCAAGAACGTCTTCAGAATCCGTCTTTCTCTTACTGTGAAAACAACTCAATCTCTTATTATTGCTCTTATTCTGTCTCGTCTTGACTACTGTAACTCCCTGATAATCGGTCTCCCTCTCTGCAAACTCTCCCCTCTCCAATCTGTCTTGAATGCAGCAGCCAGGCTTGTCTTTCTTTCCAGCCGCTATACTGATGCCTCTACCCTGTGTCAGTCACTGCACTGGTTGGCCATTCAGTACAGAATACAACAGAAACTCATCACTATCACCCATAAGGCTCTCTACAGTACTGGACCCCCTACATATCCTCCTACATATCTGTCTACCAGCCTACCTGGTCTCTCCACTCTGCTGATTATCTTAGATTACATGCTTCAGTCATCCAAACCTCCCATGCCTCCCAGTTCTCTGGAACAAGCTACCCTGTACAATCAGGTACACTCATAACCTTTAAGAGTGCCCTGAGAATACGTCTTCTTAGGCAGGCCTATTAAGATAGCTAATTGGTAACCCCCCCGCTTTCTGTCACACACACTTCTGCCACTCCCTGTACTTGGGCACTCACAGGCACTTATCTATATATATAGTAGATGTATGGTCTGGGTGGCAGGTTCATCAACTTTTTTTTTTTTTTTTTCAAATATATTTTATTGAAATTTTCCAACTATATCAACAGACAATTCAAAAATAAACAGTCATAAGAACATGGGGAGGTAGAGGGGGAAAAGGAGTAGGGAGAGGGAATTGAGGGGTAGAACATGAACCATGTGAACAGTCAATAAAGCTACATAAAATTCGAGATGTCCATGTGGACGGTAGCAACGTGACTTTGACAACTCATATTGTATCTCAACTGTATGTATAACATTTATCCACATCCATGTAGAAGGTACATAACATAGACAACGTAATATTGCATATTAAGACAAAAGCGGATCAATTGACCAATTGTTCCTAGTTTTAGCCAATAAATGTGGAGGGGTCACTAAACTAGTCTCACAATGATATTGTCGGTTCACTCTCTGAATGACTTCCTTAAGTGAGGAAGTCTGTGGGTTTTTCCATTGGGCCGCAACCGTCGTCATAGCAGCTATTAATAAGTGTGAGAAAACTGTGTGAAAAAGATAGGGGATGTCCGAGAATGTGAGGTCCAGTACAGCCAATTCTGGGGTGAGTAAGATGTTCCATTGAAAGATGTCAGATAGAAGTGTTTCCAGTTGTAACCAGAAGGGTTGTATTAGGGGGCAGCTCCACCACATGTGCAAAAGAGAACCCTTTAGTCCCCATTGTCTCCAGCAAAGCTGCGTACTCCCAGGCATGACATGAAACATTCTACTTGGGGTCAAGTACCACCGAAGGTGTATTTTTCTGTAGAGCTCAATATGGTAAGCACATTTAGAGTGTTTGGCTGCTACATTAGCCGCTTTTAACCAGTCTGCAGTCGGAAATGAGCAAGATAGTTCCATCTCCAATTTCAGAGCGTAGCCAGGTTTTGTGGACAAATCAGTAGTAAATACGGACCGATAAGCGGCGGATAACCTTTTCAAGGTGCTTTGTTTCTGCCAGAGGAAACAATGAAATGGTGAGGACTCCTGCGATATGGCTGGCGTAAGTCAGTCTGTACAAAATGCCTCAGCTGTAAGTATGCAAAAAACTGTCATCGGGGGATCGAATAATCTCTCACTAGGTCTTCAAACTGTCGAAAACTACCTCTTTGAAGCAAATCTCCTACTTCGTGAATTCCTCTTTGAATCCACTGTGCGATTGGAGCATCTGGGAGAATTATCTGCAGCACTGTAAGGTGGCAGTGGCGTTTATCAAATGAGATTATGTTCTTACAAGCAACATATTTATGCCATACATGTGCTGAATGGGAGAGAGATAATAATTCGCATTCTTTGGGTACTTCTCCACAGAGCATGGCCAGTATACAATCTTTGAATGAACCACTTGTTATTGTAGAATTTTCTATGGAAGACCAGTGGTATGTTTCAGGAGAATTCCCAAAAAAGAACATGGGCTCCAAGATTGATGCTAGATTGTATTGAATAAGGTTGGGTACCGATAGACCTCCCTCTGCACTCTTTCTGTAGAGATATTGTCTTTGAAATCTAGGTCATTTGGAACCCCATATAAATCTCAATATGTGGTTTTGGAGGCTGTTTATTAAATGTCTAGGGAAGAGAAAAGGCAGGCACCTTGCTACGTACAAAAATCTAGGGAGTAGCAACATTTTTGACAAATTTATGCGCGCCAGCCATGATATCAGGAGTTGGCTAAGCCTCTTAATTTCCTCATTTATAAATGAGGTGACAGTCTCCAAGTTGTTATATAAAGTGGTGGTTATATTGGGATAAATTTTAATTCCTAAATAAGGAACATAATCTTCGGCCCATATAAACTTTATGTTGGGAAGCTGAGCTTTCAGAGAGTTACGGCAATGGATTGGTAGTACAATAGATTTTGTTATATTTGATTTATAATATGATAAGGAAGAGTATCTATCAAGGAGGTTTAGGAGAGCAGGGATCGATGTTTCAGGCTTATGACTCATTATCAGTATGTCGTCAGCATACAAACTCACTTTGTGGGTTTCTTTATTAATCATAATACCGGTGATATTACTATCCTTTCTAATATGTTCAGCTAACGGCTCCGCACAGAGGTCGTAGATTAGTGGTGATAAGGGGCATCCCTGTCTAGTCCCATTGGTAATATGGAATCTTTCCGAGAGAAATCCTGTCGAGTAGACTCTTGCAGAAGGGGAAGAGTATAGAGACATGATGGCAGAGAGAATCAAACCCTCAAAACCAAACTTCTGTAATACTTTCTTCATATAATTCCAGTTAATGCGGTCAAAAGCTTTTTCTCCATCTAATGATAGGAGAACAAAATGTAATTTTCGTTTTGATACTATTGGAAGGATGTCTAAAACCCGTCTAATACCATCCCTCGTCTGACGACCTTTCACAAATCCCACTTGATCTTTATGGATCAAGGAAGGCAGGATGTCATTTAGTCTACTCGCCAGGATCTTTGAGAAAATTTTCACTTTTGAGTTAAGTAAAGAAATCGGTCTGTAATTAGTGACCAGGTCTGCAGGTTTCCCGGGTTTAGGGATCATAGAGATTGTAGCACAAAGTAATTCCTCCGGGGGGTACCTTTTTGAACGATGACGTGAAAAAGATTGGTTAAGTGAGGCATGAGGAGGGTATTAAACAATTTGAAATACTCATTGGTTAATCCATCTGGTCCTGGGAATTTGTTACATTTTAAGTGACTAATAGTATGACCAACTTCTTCTGGAGAAATCGGCCATTTAAGTAGGGGTAATTGTTCAGAGGAAAGAGAGGGTAGGGATTCTTCTTTCAGAAAGGAGTCAAAATCTACATCTTTCACCAAAGGAGTTTCCGGATCTGAATTAAGATTATAGAGTGTGTGGTAATAGTGAGCGAAGTCGTTTGAGATCTGTCTAGGATCATATATCTTGGCTTTGGATGAGTCGGAAATATACTCTTTTCTCATTCTAGCTTGGACAACTTTGACTCTCTTCACCAAAAGTTTACTCGGTCTATCTCCTTGGAGGTAAAAGTTCCATTTTAATCTAGCTAGGTGTGAATTGTATTGTTGCGAATGGAGAACACTCAATTTGTTCTTGAGAGCAGTTAATTCCACCTTAATTGCCTGCGAGGAAGATGTATTAAATTGTGTGTCTAGTAATTTTATTTTGTCTAAAAGCTCGTTAAGTGTTTTATCCCTAAGTTTCTTTTCCCTTGCTGTTATAGATATAAAGATACCGCGAATGTGTGCTTTATGCGCACACTACAGTGTTTCTGCTGATGGCGCAGTGGGTGTGTTTATATTGAAATAATCAGTAAGTGAGGTAGTAATTTCGGAAATAATTTTCGGGGATTTTAAAAGGAAATTGTTAAGACGCCATGGCGAGTAAGATGAGGGGGGAAATTGATCAGATAGATTGGAGCATGGTTGGACCAGGTTTTAATACCAATGGAAGAATCTGAGACTACTTGAAGTGCCTGTCTATTGAGGAGAAAGAAGTCTATTCTCGCATGAGAGTTTTTAGCGGCCGAGTAGTGGGTGAAGTCTAGCTCTCCTGGGTGCGCGTATCTCCACGGGTCATGTAAGTTCTCCTCTAGCAGGAAGTTTTTAAGCTCAGGTGTGTGTCTTGACCCACCACCAGACTTGTCTTTAGACTTGTCAATCACCATGTTGAAGTCCCCACATAGTATAAGGTTGCCCTTAAGGATTTTCTTCACTTTGGACAGGGTTTTTGTTAAGAAGGATAGCTGATGAGAATTTGGAGCGTATACCGCTACAATTGTGTACCAGAGTTTAAGGTACATTGTAAAATAACATACCTGCCTTTGGGGTCTATAATCGATTGACTAAGGGAAAAAGCAATAGTATCTCTAATAAATACAGACACACCTGCTTTTTTAAGGTCCAGTGTTGAGTGGAACAAATAGGGAAACTTTTTATGATTGACTCTGCCTATATCTTTTTTACAAAGATGCGTTTCCTGTAAACAGACCACGTCAACCTTGGACCTAAGGACCTCTTTCCACAAGGATAACCTTTTACATGGGGAATTCAAACCATTAACATTCAATGATATGAACTTGATCGGCATGATAAAAGACTAATATCATTAGTAGTGAACAGCACATAACGACCCCTGTTGTTAATAGCAAAGTCAAAGGACATATCAACATATCGTTTCACATGGCAATAATTAACTAGCAAGAACTCAGGAACTTTGGCGAACAGTGCCAACAATAAAATTTTAAAAATTTTAAAAAATCATATCTCCACAAAATTTGGAGATGTGTCAGGGGCAAGTCTTTGCCTGATCGACAAGGGCATGGCGATCATTCAAACGAGAGAACCTGCAACAGGAAGATTAAAGATAACTGCCATAGCAATGAATATGTCCGTCATTAGTACGGGATTTGGACCTAGTGTTCTTTTCAGACCATAGTGGGGTGATGGCCTCCGGTCTTACTGGGCCCTTCTTTTGTGGAGTAGTCGTGGGAGAGGTAATCAGACCCCAGGTCAGAAGGAGGTTATTCGCCATTGCAGGTGTATTGTACACAGTGGTAATGTCATCTCTGGAGACCACTATCTTGACCGGGAAGCCCCAGCGATAATTAATATTGTTTTCACGAAGAATTTTCTTAAAGGGCGTAAATTCCTTCCTTTTCAACATTGTGCCCGCTGATAAATCCGGGAAAATTGATAAACCTGAGAATCTGTCAGGTAATTGGATATGGTTTCTCAGGGCTCTGAGAAATTGTCTTTTGTTTTGAAGAAATGAATGCGAGCAATCACATCTCGTGGAACCACCACTGAAAGGTGTTTTGGTTTCGGGAGACGATGGATCCTGTCTATCAGCAAATCTGTTTGTGAAGCTGTTGGTAGGGCAATCGCCATCATATCTGTCAGGAATGCGGATAGATCTGCTGTCGAGACTGATTCTGGAATGCCTCGGATTCTAATGTTGTTTCTCCTAGACCGATCTTCGAGGTCTAGTAGTTTAGACGATAATATTTGTACTTCCTCCTCAAGTTCTGCATTTGCGTCTATGAGCAAATTGTGGGAAGTGGTGAGTTCCACCATATTCTTTTCCACATGGTCCGCCTTGGCTATCAGTGCTTGGATGTCGGATTTAAAGTCTCTATGCAGAGTGTCTCTAAAAGAAGAGAAGAGCCTTTGTAAGGTATGCTCCATAGACGAAGCTTGATCTGACATTTCCTGTTGTTCCAGATCAACCGAATCTGGTTGCGGGGAAGAGGCCGAAAGTTGAGAGAACGGATTATGGTCGTCCATAGGAGATAACCTTGGAGATGATTGTTGGAAAAACTGGGTGAGCTTGGTTGGCTTAGCCCTTTGTGATTTCTTTGAGGTACTTCTCATTCTTTTTTGTGTGCGAAACGACATGTGAATGAAGAGGAGGTGACAGGAAAGATTCTTGTGCAGAAGAGTTTTTTTTGTTTTTTTTCTCTTCCACTGTCTTCCGTCTGTATAGTCTCGGGTGATGGAGAAATCTATATATAAAGTCTGTAGATTGTGGAGGAGGTTAATGGAAGATTGTAACTTTTAAGGTGATGATGGGGTACCCTCACACTGATAGCTCGTTAGCTCTTTGGTTATTGCAGTCTGAGAGCAGTAGTTAAGAGAGAATTGCAGGTGTATACAGATCAATTTATATCAGATTGCATGAAACTGGGAGCATCTGGATGAGGAAGCTGTATCTCTAATAACTGTAGCTAGGGCTGCCAGGATTTTTAGCTTCAGGAGGCAATGTTATAGGATCAGCCTATGATATTAGAGCTGTTTAGGAGCAACAGATCGGTATCTAAACAGTTATGTCCCTTGGGCTATGTATATGCCAGAACAGTACCGTTATAGAGACCTTTTCCACAAGGGCTCCACAAGACTGATAGTTACTATTTTCAAAGTTCACAGTATAAAAGCAACAGTGATAATCACCTGATTTCCTCCGTTCTCCTAAATACAGATGCTGTTAACCATGCCCCAATTAAAAATGTAAAAAAAAAAAATAATAAAACACCTAGGACCTCATGTATGAAAACTGTCTAGATCTAAAACTCACTTTGTTGCCCATAGTAACTAATCAGAGCTTCCACCCTAGGCGGTCACCTACCTTCGACTACCCATTGTCCCAGCCCTGGAAGCAAGGGCTTCATCATCATCATCATCATCATCGAGAGAGAAGAGAGCAGCAGCTTGCGCGTCAGGCAGTGGCACATCCGGCAAGTCGGTAGTGTGGCCGGGAGTCAGCAGGGTGGCAGCAGTGCGAGGTCAGGAGCCAAATGGCCACGATTTAGACCACCCACTTTGTAGGTCCCAGAAAGTAGCAGTGCAGGGGCTCAACGAGGCAGCGGCGGTAACAGTCAGTCAGTGCGGAGCATTGGTGGTAAAATCACCTACTCGGCGGTGTGGCAGTTTTTTGCAAAGACACTGGAGCAGGCGAACATGGCTATATGTAAAAATTTTGGGGGCCAAAAAGTAAAGCTTGGCGGGGGAACCAAAAAGTTGGAAACCAAAAGCCCCGGTGTAAAACAAAATGCGCGCCCACCAAACAGTTCCCCTGGGAAAAAAGTATCTCAAAGGTTGGGGGGTCCACCCTTTGCCACAGCAGAGGCACCCAGTGGGGAAACCCCCTCCAATTTCGGGCCCGGCAAGGCTCCCCCCCTTTCTGCCGAAGGGAGTTGTCTACCCCTTTAAACCATCTTTAACGGTTCAGTCCCCGGCTCCTCCCACTCATGGTGCCAGCTTTTCATTCACCGGACTTTTCCAAAGGGAGAAAAGGCAGAAAGTGTTAGACCCTTTCCCAATGTGCAAAACCCGCCCCCTTCCCTGTCCAACTTGGGGGTCCCTGCAGTTCCTCTTTTTTAAATTGGGGAATTTTTTGGCACCACTAAAGGGGAATTGGCCAGGAAACTTGAAAAGCCCCTTAAAACCTTCCCCAACCCACCAAAATATAAAACCCCCCTGGCTGAACAAAAAAGGAAATTTTTAAACGGGACAAACAAAAGGGGAATCAATTAACAGAGCAAAACGAAAAATTTCAAATGGACAGAGCAAAAACAAGAAAAAATCTAGGGAACGAGAAAGGCTTTTTATGTTTTCCCTGATGACCCAAAACAAACAGGGGAAAATTTTAGGGTCAGCCATTTGGCCCAACTCATGTGTGACATTTTGCCATTTGTCAAAGGGGCTGTTTCAAGGGGGGCCCGAAAGTTGTCAGTTGCCAGGACTAGGGGGATAAAAACGTCTTTTCCCATGCCTCCTGCCCGGGAAAACAAAATGCTACAACATTTTTCTTTTCAGGGGATGGAGCCCGTAGATTTCATTTTCAGGGCCCAAACATGAGCCCGGGTGGGGGCAATGGGCACCATTAAAGGTTTTGGGCAAAGGGGAGAGGCAGAGGAGTAATGAGGAGAGAGGTAAATTCGAGGGCAGCAGATTTAAAACGGAGCGAGGGTGCTGGGAAAGGATTCCAAAAAGAGAAGGATTTTCCCAAATAGCCCCTAGGTTTTGGAGATGATGAGAAAAGCATTTTTGCCTTTCAAAGTAAAGGGAAATTTGAGGGGTTTCCCGGGAGATATTTTTTTCCATGTGGAGGCAAGGGAAAGGGTTTTGGTTGTGGGGTTTGAAAGGCCAGATTGGAGTTTTAAAAGGTTACCCCAAGGTAGGGGACTTGGGGTTTTTCAGTGAGAGGTGCAGCTTTGGTAATGATAGAGAGATCTATTTGCGCCAGCCACCCTCCCGATAAAATGACCGGGGGGGTTTCCCCTCGGGAACTCACGTACCACTGCCATGGCTGCGGGGGGGGAGTTTTGGGTTGTAAAGCAGTACCACTCCCTTTTTCCCAGAAACCTTAGTCAAAAATTGTTGAAGAGCAGTTTTTCTTCACCCCCCCAAGGGTAAATTTAGGTACCCATCAGCAGCAGCCCTGGGCAATGCTGAACCCGGGAATTTTTTAATGGGTACCAAACCCCAGCTTATTCGATCCCTGCCACCCTTGCCGATCCCCAACCAAAACTGCTCCCCCTGTTTTTTTCCCAAACCACCCGTCTTTTTAACCAGGGAAATGGTATTTGCCCCCCAAAACCCCCCCACTTTCACGGGGTATTTATGAACCCCCTGAGGCTGTTTCCCAAACCTCACACTTCAGGTCTCCTATGCTGCGCTGCGTACTTCCGGCTATGTCCCCCAAATGTAACTTTTTTGGGGTTTTATCCCTGCGGGTTGCGCCACCCCCAAACTTTTTTGTCCCCTTTAGCTGCCCCCAAAAAAAATTTATAAACAGGTGCCACTCTGGGGGCCTGATGCTGTTGTGTTGTTTCCCGGGCCACTTTCCAAAAGTGTGAAAATTTTTGCCAATCTTTGCCTAATAAGGCTTTTTCCCCCCCCATAATTTTCTTTTCCCACTCTTTTGGGCCTCTCATGCGCCGGAAAAACTGGGACCAATTCTCCATCGACCATCCTGGGGTTTTCCCTAATGTTTTTCCACCCTCCCCCTCCCTCAAATTGAGGGTTCCCACTATTTTTGGGTTTTTTCCCCATTTTTTTAAAATCTGTCAAAAGGGAAGGGGAAAAGGGACAAAAAAAAAAACCGATTGTATTTTTTGGGATGAAGCCAAAAAGGCTAGTATGACTGGCCCTTTTGGTTTGAAATTGGTTTGGGTCTAAAAATTTTTAAAAGGGCAGCCAAAAGCAAAGTTGGGAATAAAAAAAACCCCCACAAAAACCCTTTCAAAATTTTCCCCCAAAAACTTTATTTTTTGGGTTAAAAAACCCCTTTTTTTTTTTGGGCTTTAGCAATGTTTTGGAATTTTTGGGGCCCAAATAAAAGCGGAAAATGAAGGATCAAAGGAAGGGCAAGTGATTAGGGGACATAAATTGAAAAATTTAAGGGAATGAAAACCCTTCCCCCTTTTTTGAGGGGGCTCAAACATTTTAATCGCTTTTTAAACAAAATCACCCAAAAAAGTGAAAAAATTTAGTTTTGCCCACAGATAGAAATCCCCCAAAAGCCCACAGAAATGGCGGGTTTTTTGAGATGTATTTATTTGTTGAAAACCCCAAAATTTGGATTTTCACAAAATTTTCCTCCACAAAAAGGGAATAAAATTAACTCTCGCCCCACAGATTAAAATCCCCCTAATGCCCGTTAGCACCTTTAAAAATATATTTAAAAGGTTTTATTTTTGGTTTTTAATGATCCCCATTTAAAATTTTTACTTTTAAATTATTTATTTAAAAACCCGCCTTTTGTTTCCCCATGGTTCTTTTCATTCAAGGGGGTTACATAACGTATGTCAAACGATTACAAGAAAACGAAGTTGACTTTAAAACGGGGTTAAAACCCGAGAGAGAAAAGGACCCTGCCCAAAAACAGTTTTTACAATCTAAAAGGAAAAGGAAAAAAGACAGAAGGTAGGGGCAGCCCTGTTTGTGGGTGGGAAGAGTGGCAGGGGGGAAATTGGGGGTTATAGGCAATCCCTGAAAAAAAGGGGTTTTTTCCCAATTTTGCTTTTGAACCGGGTTGGGGTTGGAGAGTCGATTTTTTGGGCCCGTGATTTTTCCGAGAATGGGGGAAGAGGGAAAGAAGTCTTGGGGACAGTTATTTTTGAGGAGTTTGAAAAGGGGAAAAGGGTTTAAAGAAAAGGTCCGGGGAGGAAAGCAGGGTTTTGGCGTGGGGGGAAAATTATCGGAAAGATTAAGGCGGAGATGTTTTAAAGGGAGAGGGGGCTATGTAGACCTGGAGGCCCTTGGTTTTAGAAAATTTGAAGTGATTTGGGCTGGGCTTTTAAGTCAGGGAAGGGTTGGGCGGGGGGAGAGGCAGAGGATTTTTACGAGGAGATTGGTGGATAAGTTGGCGGGTAGAGGGGAAAAATGGTTTAAAAGGGGGAGCGTGGACTAGTTTTTTTTGAAAGGGTGTCGGGGTTTAAAGGAATGAACGGTTTCGAGAAAATTTTTTTTTTCAGGTGGAGGCGGGGCCCAGTAGGAAAGGGGTTTTGGGAAATTGGGGAGGTTGAAAGACAAAAACCCGGATCTCAAAAATTCCCCCAAGGCAGTGGCCTTGTGAGAGTGTCACCCGTTGATGGATAGAAAAACAGGGGGGGGGATGGAGTGGGACAGGGGGAAAAAATGAATGAATTCTTTTTTTCTCCCCCATTTTTTTTTTTGGAGACGGGAGGAAAAAAGGGGGAAAATTTGGGACGAAAAGTTTGAACCCGGGAGAAAATTTAAAGGGGCAACCCCTTTCCCCGGGGATTTTTAATTTTTGTGTAAAAAAAAATTGTTTTAAAATTTTTTTTTAAAACCAAGTAATCACACTATTTTCTACCTAGTTCCATTTTTTTTTCCCAAAATCTTTTTTCGGGATTTTATTTGGATTTTTATTATGGTTTTAATTGTTAAAAACAACACTTACAATATTACTTCAATTATATCATCCTAAAATAATAATATATCATCTAAAATAATAATATTCAGACATTTGATGATTCAACATCATCAGATTAGGTTTCAAAGGTTGTAAAAACCCTTGAGCCCCTAAGGGGGAAAAATTCTTTTTACAGAATGAATGTACCCAAGTCAAACAAAAAATTTAATAGGGACAACTTAGCATTTTTAAAAGAATATATCATTTAAAAAACCAAATTTGTAATTTCATTGCTTACTTTACAGTCCTAAAATTCAAGTTGTACATGAATTAAATTTAAATTTTATAGAACAATCCTAGTCAGTCTTTTTAATCCTTTATCAAAATTTTAAAATTTTTAAAGTTTTTTTTTCATTCTCCTTTTTTTTTTTAAAAAACACATTATAATCATAGTAGGACATTTGTAAAACAAAAATTTTACTTTTGCTTTAAGTTGGGCTTTTTTTTGGGAAATTAAATTTAAAATTGCAAAGGGGAACCAAAAACCCCCCCCTTTAGCTCTGAGAGATTATTCTGCTCCAGATGTGTTCTCTATTGGTCTAGGTCAAAAATCAGCTTGCGCAATAAAATGGTTTCTTATGTGCCATCTGTCTTCCTATTTCCACGCTGAGTGCCAATAGATATAAAATCCATAAAACTCCTTTCATATTAAACTGAAACTTTTCCCTCTTTTTACAATAAAAATTTTTTTCCCCCCAATGGCATTGCATGAATTTTCATGGCTCTTTTCCTTTTTCTTGCAAAATCCATTGCTTGTGTGTTTATTTTAACAGTTTATAACTATCTTTTTTTAAAACATTTTTTTTCTTTTTTGGGTAAAAACCCTTACTTATGGTCTTTCTTGATCGGGGGTTCCCCAAATTTCCGTCCTAAAGCCCCCCCCAAACGGGTAAATGGTTTCCCCCCGCATTTGCACAAGTGTTTTTAAATTTAAAAGCTGCACAGGTGACTTATTTAAATTGGAAATTCGCGGGATATCCGGGAAAACTGACCTGTTGGGGGGGCGTGAGGACGGGAGTTTGGGCCCCCTGGTCTTGATGTTTTTTAAAAATTTTCCTTTTATAACAATACTTTTTCCCGATTAAAAAAAAAAAGGAAAAATTGGGACACCCTTTAACCACTCGCTTCTATGGAGGGTTAAATTTCATTGTATGAAATTTTGGGCCCCACTGTAAAATACTCGAAAAAAGTTTTCTATGTCTAGGATCCCCCAAAAACCCGGATCTTCACTGTTTTCGTACTCCAGAACAGAGCTTCACAAAAAAACAGAAATAAAAATTTATTTTTCCAGAACAATTTTAAAACCCACAGTTAAACCCGAAAAAACCCAGGGGCTTCAAGGGGTAAACAGTGCCCCTTTACCCCAAAATGGAGCTTCGCACTACATTTACCAATTCTCAAAATTTTGGCTTAAACGGGCCCAAACAATTTAAAAATCCCTTAAAAGGGTTTCCACCACAAAATACGGGTATTTTTAAGAAAAATAGTAATAAAACCCCCACAATGTACAATACTCCCTAATGGACTTTAATCCACATTGTAAAATTTTTTTCCAAGCCCTAGCCCCGCAAAATTTTACAGAAACCCCGAAAAAATTTAAATTTTAAAAAACCCCCCACATTTTTACAGTAGTCCAAACAAAAAGAGGTTCACATTTCCCCCGGTGTATGTACTCCCGAAGGGGCTTCACAACCCCAGAAAATATATTACCCAAAAAAACTTCAGCATCAAACAATTTCAGAAACCCCCCGGGAATAAAGCTCAAGGGCCCCCCTTTGAAATTATACTCCCCAGAAAGGAGCTTCCCAACCCCGGTTACATTACTCCAAAGAACAGGGGTTCCACAGCCCCATTTGTTTGTCCCTCACGGGAAAGGACTTCCACATCACAGTTTAGTACTCCAGAGCAAGCTTCCGGGAAAAATAGAATACTTACCCCAAATAGAGCCCATGGTCCCACAGTGTATTAAAACTCCCCGAAAAACCCTTTTTCACGGGCCCCGGGTTATTAGTATTCCATAAAACCGAAACTTCAGGGTCCCCGGTACATAAGAAACCCCCTACCTTTCACAGTCACATTTATTTGTTCCCAGAAAACAGGGGGCTTCACAGTTCCCAGTTTTTAAAAATACTAAAGAACAGAGTTCACCATTCACCTTTTTAAAATTGTCCCAGAAAAAACTTCCCCAATTAAACATTTAAATACTCCAGAACAGGCCCCCAAAGGGTCATTGTGTATAGTAATCCAAACAAGATCCAGGGGTTAAAAGGTATAGTACTCCAAAAATGGAGCTTAAACATACATTAAAAAAGTACTCCAGAACAGGTTTCCCAAGGGTCACTGTTTACATTTACCCAAACAGTGCTTCACAGCCCACATTGAACAGTGCCCCCAGAATAGAGCTTTACATTTACAGTGAAATTTTTACCCCAAACCAGACTTCAATTTCTTTTGTTTTTTTTAACCCAAAACAGAGATCCATGGTAACAGTGTTTAAAATCCCAGAATGGAGCTTCAAAAGCCCACGGAAATACGGTTCCAGTACAAAGGGCTTCAGGGTCACTGTGTAGATATTTCCAGAACTGAGCTTCACATTTTCATTTTAAGTTCCTCCGAACAGACTTCAAAGTCCCCCTTGTACAGAAAATCCATAATAAAAGCTCTCCAGCCCCCCCTTTTTAAAATTTCCAGAAAAAGAGTTTTAAAGGGTTTCCAAAATTTACCCCCCAAATAAAAGTTTTAAGGTTTATGGGTTACTTTGTTACAGTACTTTCAAAAAGAGTTTCCCCACCCCACAAAAAACCGTTTTTCCCTAAAACGAGTTCGTGAATAAATTTGGGGAATATTTCTAGAGCCGTCTTTTTGGAAAACTGTTTCCAAAAAAATATTTTGTTTTACATTATTTGCAAAAATGCCTCTAAATTAAAAATTGTTTTCCCAATTTTCTGCTGATATAGCCCAACCCCATCCCAAAAAAGAAAAAAAATTTGACCCCCCAATTAAATTAAGGGTTTTTTTCCCCCTACAAATTTTAGCTTTCAACTTAAGACATTTTTTTTTTTTACTATTTTTTATTTAAATTTTACTTTATTTTTTAAAATTTAAGCGAGATTTTTGTTTTTGAGTGAAACATGGTTTCCTGGTTCCCGTCCATATCTTCCCTCATGATGAGCAAGGAGTGATGTCACCATGGACTGAGCTCATTATCTCTAACAAGATAAGCAATTGTTTTCACGGCTCAGAGCACTTGTAGCTTTGTTTACTAAAAATTAAATCTCCTGCACCTACGACTTTGTAATGTTTCAGCTAGTTACAGGGGGGCTAAAATGCTAGACACTGCTACAGAACCACCCAAAGCCTGACAAAGACAGAGTGTATGTAAAGCAGCTCGTGACTGCTTGTGAACTCTTAGATGGAAAAGTTGTTGACAATTTGGATAGAAGACCAAAATCAGCGTAATATTCCTATTAATTTCTTTTTAGTGCAAAAAAGGCTAAATACCTCTTCAGTGATTTAAAAGTTGCATGTACGGCAAGTGAAGGTGATTGCAATAAAGAATTTTTGAAAATAAGAGTTGGCTTAATCATTTAGAAGAAAGAGCAAATTTGCATAATGTTGAAGGTTATTTGCCAGACCAAATCTTTAATGTAGATGAAATTGGATTGTTTTGGAAAGAAATGCCTAAGAGGACTAACATTTAGAGAAAGGAAAAAAAAAATGCTCCAGGACAGCAGACATCAAGGGAAAGGCTGACTTTATTATTTGGAGGTAATGCATCTGGAGATTTAAAGCTCAAGCCTTTGCTAGTGCATCACTCACTAAATCCGCGGGCACTACATAATGTCACTAAGGCATCTCTGTCTGCTGTATTAAGGGCAAATTCAACTTAGGTACAGCTGTCATGTTTAAAACAGTTTTCTGAACCATTTTGTCCCTGGTGTTAAACATTATTGCTTCGGCAAAAACCTTACTGTACATTCAAAATTCTCCTTTTCCTTGACAATGCCCCTGGACATCCAACACTTAAGATGACTTGAACCCGAGTGTAAAGGTGGCATTTACTTCAGCCAATGGATTGAGGAGTCATAGCCTCCTTTAACACCTATTATTTTCAAAAGATCACCCAAAAAGATGAGATGACCTTAAGGGAATTCAGGAAAAATGTTTTATGATGCCATCAAAAATAATGCCAATAAAGTAAAGAGACCAATATGTGAGGAATTCAAAACACATTGTGCCGCCAATTCACAGAAAACTTTCTGGGGTCTACAGATTATAAAATTGTAGAGACCAGGCAAACTGTGACTGTCATTGGTAATCAGTTGCAGTTAGACACAAGTAAAATTGATGTCATATAGTTACTTGACTCCCAAGGTAAAGAATTAACCAATGAAGACCTTATGGAACTAGAGTAGCAGATGATAGCATTTATTGGAGCAAACCATTACCTGAACACTCCACAATTGAAAAAGTTTTCTACAAAAGAGTAAGCCAATGCTTTTCATCTCATTAGGGCAGTGATGGCAAAGTTAGAGAAGCAAGATCCTGATACAGAGAGGTTCACCAAAGATAACCATACAGCTGCCGAAGGCCTGAAATGCTACAGGGTTATTTATGGTCAGAAAAGAAAACCTCTATGTTGACAGAATTAAGACGCTGACTTTCCTATTTCAGTCCCATCCTCTCCAACAAGTCCATCATCCTCTACCAGTATTGTTTAAGGTTTTACTGTATAATATTTGAAAATATTTAAGTATTTAAAAATATCTTAAGACAAACTACTGTCAAAGTTGTACTGAAAGTAAAGCTCCATGCAATTTTTGTCTTTACGGCCACACTGAGGTTTTTACTGCTGTTTGTAACCTATTTAGAAATATTTAATCTCAATTCCTGTCCCTGAGACAATATGAAGTGAAATAAAATGTACAGTTAAGAAGAGAAATTCACTCATTTAAGGGTTCTAATGGGAAAAAGGTGTCTGCGGTGTAGCTTTATCACCCATAATTTTTTCCATGACAAACCCAATTTTTTTTAAATTTATCACATGGACAGAAAGAGAAACTTCAGCACTGTAAATCCACAGCAAACATATAAATTATCAGGTATAATAACTCTCCATGGTGCAAAAATCAAGGGACATACTGCAAATGTCAACATTGTAAGTCTGAAAATACATGTGATGTCTTGTCCCAGGTTAGTCTTCTTCCAGTCACAGCCAGGCTCTCCCATGCTTATTTAGCAGTGTTGCATGCTATACACTGCAGTCACTTGAGCATATGTCACCGGACTCTCTTCCTTTGATTGTAACAGGAATAAAGCCAACCTGGGCTGAAACTTTGCACTTATAATTTAACATGATTGTTGCACCATAGAGAGTTACCATACCTGTTAATCTATATCTTTTCTGTAATAAGTAGGGATGAGCGATATTATCGACAAAAGTTGAATTCGGCACAATTTTTAGGATGATCGGAAATTTCAATCTTACAGATAATCTATTAATATCGCACCATTTTCAGCATTTCCTCTCATTTTGATAGCCAGCTAATTAGCTCTGAGGATAGAGATGAGGAGTATGTACAGCGTCACCACGTTGTGGTGTATGGATCTCATTGGCTGCAAAAATCACGTGATCTCGTTTTATCTATGCTGCTACATTTCCTGTTTGAGCTCATACTCTGTCTATGCCTCTTCACAGCAGGAAGTGTCTGTCTGCATTGAAACCAATAGCTTTTCTAACAGCTCTGATAGTCACTTCTAATACAAGAAACCATCCACCTACAGCTTAGAATAGAGTTAGATTAGAGAATTGCACTTCTTATTTAGTTAGAGAAAGTTTTAAGGATATCTACTGGTGTGTGTAGCCACGGTGCTGTGGGTGGTGGAGGGGGCGCGACAGCAAGAGAGGCTTTTGAAACGAAGGGAGATATTTTGCAGCTCAGTGTGTTCTGTGATCTTCAATAGAAACAAATTGTTTTCTACTTTTTTTTGGCTAGCAGACCTCTGCTAGCAGTTGAAATTGTTCCTGTGTTTTCAGTTCTATTGCAATCACTACGTTGGTGGGAGGGGCGCAGGAGGAGAGGCATTTGAAAAGAAGATATTTTGCAGCTCAGTGTGTTCTGTGATTTGCATGTGAAAAAGAATTATTTTCTATCACTTTTTTGGCCAGCAGATCTCTGCTAGCAGTTAAAATTGTCCCTGTGTTTTAAGTTCTATTGCAATCACTGCATGTCAGTGTTCCCAAAAACCGGCTTAACTTATCCCTATAACTTTTAAATAGTTTTACTGAAGTCCGTGCGTCTCAGTTTGCTGCAAAGAGTCCAGTTGTACGAATATTTGGTTCTACAAATTTCCTAGTAAATTACGCTTGTAGTCAGTGGTGCGAAGGCTGCCATATTAATCCATATAATATTTAAATACTCTTATTGCAGTCCATGTGTCTGTTTGCCGCAAAGAGTCCAGTTGTACGAATATTGTGTTCTACAAATTTCCTAGTAAATTACGCTTGTAGTCCGTGGTGCGAAGGCTGCCATATTAATCCATATGATATTTAAATATTCTTATTGCAGTCCTTGCATCTGTTTGGCGCAAAGAGTTCAGTTGTACGAATATTGTGTTCTACAAATTTCCTAGTAAATTATGCTTGTAGTTAGTGGTGCAAAGACTGCCATATTAATCCATATAATATTTAAATACTCTTATTGCAGTCCGTGCGTCTGTTTGACGCAAAGAGTTCAGTTGTACGAATATTGTGTTCTACATATTTCCTAGTAAATTACACCTGTAGTCAGTGGTGCGAAGGCTGCCATATTAATCCATATAACTTTTTAATACTTCTATTTCACTCAGTGCGTCTCAGTTTGGCGCTAATCGTGCATTTGTACGATAGTTTGTTGAAAACTATCAATTGCTAGTCCTATTGGGCAGTTGTAAATCTCAGGGACTGAAGGAAGAACACTGTTGATTTGGTGTTACGGTTCTTCCACCAGACCGCATTTCACAGATATTTGATAGAAACAATTCTGTTTCTAATCCTAGTTGGCTGTTGGAAATTAGAGGGATTTAAGAATAGCTGTGATTTGCCGTCTTTCAATAAGAGACTGTCAAAAACTCTTCCTTCCCTTTTAAAATTTTTATCTTTCTGAACATGGAGCGAAATGCAGGTGATAAGCGAGCAAAGAGGGGTGTAGGACATGGAGATAGAGGTACGAGAGAAGGTGCTCCTTCCAGTGCTGGCGACAACACGAAAGTCAGCGGATCGTCGGTTGCAGGACCGTCAGGCATGTCAATGTTCAGATCAACTAAAATGGTGGTTGAAAAACTGCTTTTTCCGGCACTTTTTAATCTGTGTTTCAGACAGGTTTAAGGGTCATGCTGCGTTCCAGGACAGGGATAGTCAATGTCCAGTTCAAGTAAAATCATGGTTCAAATAATACTGCCTTCTGGCACTTTTTAATTTGTGGGTCATGCAGGTTTAAGGGTCATGCTGTGGTACAAGACAGGGATAGTGAATAGTCTGTGAGGTTTTTTTCTGTGACTCTTGTTACCTAATTGTCTTGCCTAAGATGTAGCACGTATGCTTTTTACTGTTGTGGATGTTAATTCCAGCTTCTCCACCCTGTTTGGGTGTAAGAATGAAGGTGTTGTTCCTCTCCCATAGACTTTAATGATCATCGGCAATAACCTGTTATCGACTATCGAATATCGTCATGATAATTGCAAATATCAACTATCGACTCGATAATGATAGTTGACACAATTGCTCATCACTAGTAATAAATTATATACATTTCATGAATTCATTATAAGGTGTGTGGTGGATTTACTAAAGCGTCCTACGGGAATGAAAATTCTCCCACTGAGCCCCCCAAGGACTCACATAACCAAGATGTGTGGTACCAAGATTATTTTCTTTAGGAACCAAAAGTAAGGTATAATCTTCTAAATAGGGGCACAGACAGCAAAACAACTTACTATCTAAGACAATAAAAAAAATTGACTGGAGTTACACTAAAACAATTTACCTGTTCTGACAAATTCAGCTTGAGAACAAACCTATGGAAACTTGTTTGAAACACGGGGACTGTCTGTAATAGTACTTTCCAGTGTATTCAGTATCTTATGATCGTTCATTATCCATTTTTTGCTTGCTATACTGTATACATGCTATCTGTGTAGAGTTAGAAAAAGGGTCTTTTTCCAGAAACAGTGTCTCACTTGTTGTTTACTTTACCTGCTACTGAAACTCAGCCTCACTGAAGTGAACCAGATGGAGCTACAATATCAGACTCAACCCATGTGCAAGAATAATGCTGTTTCATGAAGACAGTGGACTTTTCCTCTATCGTAAAAAAAAAATATGTAAAATAATGATAAAGACAGCAAAGCTGGAAACAGCAAGGCATATTGCCAACGAGAGTAAAACTAAAACTAACCCCAAAATATTTTTTAACTTTATAACTTTAAAAGGGAAAATGTTGACCCTTTGAGAAGTAGTGAGGAAGTTATTGTGGAGGACGATGAGGAGAAAGCAAACCTATTAAACAATTTTTCCCCACTGTTTTACCGAGGAAAATAACCTTCCTGCTGATGAGCAGAGGGATTAGGTAAACTCCAACTTAAATGTTTCTTGTCTAACCCAGGGAGAAGTGCAGCTCCACCTTAAGAAGATTAAAATGGACAAATCATCAGGTCCTGATGGTATACACACTGGGCGACATGTATGATCGGGCTTTTCGCCTGTTTTTTGGGCGATACTGCGCCTCCCAGCCGAATCCCGCTGTCGGACGTGGGGATGCAGTGTTTAGGCACAGCGTTCGCCACTTTCAGCTGCGCCCCGCATGAAGGGGCGGGCAATGGGCGCACTGTGGGCGCGGGTTAGGCGTTCCGGGGCGGGACGCGGCGCGCTCGAAAACTCTGAGGCATGTAACGAGGGCGAGTCGGCAAAGCGAGGCGCAGTGCAGCGCTGGGCCCAGCTCCGGGACAGGCAAAACCCTGGTTTTTTTGGTCTAAATCCTCCGACAGAGGCGAAGTGGAAGCAGGATGGGAAAACATGCGAGGAAGCAGATAGAAGATTGCGACAAAAAATCTCGGTGCTCCGCTCCGTCAGCAGGAGTATGATTCTGAAAAAATCGCCTTTATAAAAGGCGGAAAACAGTGTCAAAAAGAGCTAAAACGTAAAAAATAAACATAATTTAAAAAAAAAAACACTTGCCAAAACTCTGGAACGGCGCAATATCAAGATTTATGATATTGGAAATTGCCGGGAAATACAGTAATTCAAATTCTGAAACCTATTCTCATTGGTCGGCATAAACAGGCCAATCAGAATAGGAGCGACAGTGAACCATTAAAACCTATGGGGAAGGATTGACCAATCAGAATCCACGGCGGGATAATTCAAAATACAGTAAAAAGACAGAAAAGAGCTGTTTTGGTTAAAGCTAGCGGGGGCTTGGCTAGCTCGCCAATCAGAATAGGAGCGACAAAAACCTATTCTAGTCTATGGAGAAGTTTTGACCAATCAGAATCCACGGCGGGATAATTCAAAATACAGTAAAAAGACAAAACGAGCTGATTGGCTGAGCTAGGGGTGCTTGGCTATCCCAGCCAATAAAGAAGCGCGAGCTACTTCTCCCATTATAAGTCTATGGAGAGATGGCGCTCTGAAAATCTCGGCTCTCAGCGCCGTGCGGGCATGAAGTATTAATAAAAAAAATCAATTTTTATTAAGTGTAAAACATTATCAGATAAAGAGCAGAACCCTTCTTTACAAATAAAAGCAGTTAAAAACCCGAACAACGCGTTTTTCGCCGAGGGACCGGCGCTACAAGGGAATTGCAATAGAGAGAATTCCCGGGAAATACAGAAATTCAAATTTTTAAGCTATTCTCATTGGTCGGCATAAACCAGCCAATCAGAATAGGAGAGACAATGTCCATTTATAACCTATGAGGAGAATTGACCAATCAGAATAGGAGCGACAATGTCCCATTATATCCTATGGAGAAAAATTGCCCAAAATCCATATTCCCAAGGCGGGAGTTCAAAATACAGTAAAAATGCAGAAACGAGCTGATTGGTTGAAGGGGCGGGGGCTGTCCAGTTTTAGCCAATCAGAGCGCGAGCTACTTTCTCATAGGAGTTCTATGGGGAAAAGGAAAATTCTGAGCGCGCTTTTGTGATTGGCTAAGTTAAAAGAGGCGCCGTTATTTGGATCAATGGGAGAGCGAGCGACGATCCTAGGGTTTTTTTAATGCAATCTGAAATAAAACTGTACATGGCCGAAATCAAATTATAAAACTACAGAAGTTGTACCCATGTGTATATAAAACGAATGATAATATGGGGGTAACGAAAAAAAAATATTAAATCAATAAAAATCATGTTTATTTCTTTATTTTCGTTGCACCCATACTATTGATCCTTGGCTAACGAAAATAAAGAATAAACCTGATTTTATTGATTTCATTTTTTTTTCCGTTAACCCCCATATTATTATTCATTTTATATACACATCGGGAAAGTCTTGTAAATTCTTATCATTTGATTTCGGCCATGTACAGTTTTATTTCAGATTGCATTAGAAAACCCATAGGAGCGTCGCTCGCTCTCCCATTGGTCCAAATAACGGCTTTTTACTGTATTTTGAACTGTCCCGCCTTTGATTTTGATTGGTCCAAACTTCTCCATAGGATATAATGGGACTTGTCGCTCCTATTCTGATTGGTTAAAAACTCCTTCATAGGTTAGAATGGGCCACTGTCGCTCCTATTCTGATTGGTCCAAACTTCTCCATAGGATATAATGGGTCTTTGTCGCTCCTATTCTGATTTTGGTGCTTTGCCGACCAATGAGAATAGCTTAAACAATTTGAATTACTGGTATTTGCCGATAATTCTCTTTTATTTCAATTCCTATGTAGCGCCGGTCTCTCGACAAACGCGTTGTTCGGGTTTTTAACTGTTTTAATTTGTACAGAAGGTTTCAGCTCTTTTTCAGATAATATTTTACACTTAATAAAAATGATTTTTTTTAACCCCTTACCGCCGGAGCCAGTTTTGGCCTCTCTGACAGAGCCCCATTTTTTTAAATCTGTCATGTTCCCCTTATTGTGAGAATAACTTTTTGACACTTTAACCTATCCATGTGATTCAAGATTGTTTTCTCGTGACACATTGTGCTTTAAGACAGTAAGAAATTTTGGTCCAAAAAATGCTTGTTTATTTGTGAAAAATATCCAAAAATCTTGAATAATTTGAAAAATTTACCAATTTAAAACTTCAAAAATTTCTGCAGTAAGACAGATAGTTATTCCACTCAAAATAGTTTTATAACTAGCATCTACCCTATTTTCTTCTGTATTTGGCATCATTGTTTTAAATGTCTTTTTTTTTTACGACATTAGGGGCTTAGAAATTTAGTAGTAATTTTCACATTTTTTAACAAAATTTGCAATATACATTTTTTAGAGAACCAGTTCCAGTTCTAACGTGATTTTGATTGGCCTGTATGTTAGATACCCCCATTTAGGAAGTTTATTAACCCATTAGGTGTTTCACAGGAATTAAAGCAAAGTGGAAGTGAAAATTTCAAAATTTCACTTTTTTTGCAGATTTTCAAATTTATACATTGTTCACAAGAATACGGTAAATTTGATCAGGAAAATACAACTTAATATTGATTCCCCAGATTCTGCCGTTTTCAGAGATATCCCATATGTGGCCCTAGTGCATTATTTGGCTCAACCACAATAGGAGGAGCACCTACTGGACTCTGGGGTCTCATTTTCATTACCATTTTATTTTAGGGGGGCCATTTCAGGTTTGCGGACACCCTAAGGTTCCAAAACTTAATAAACTCCCCTAAAAATACCCCATATTGGAAACTACACCCCTTAAGGAATATATCCAGGGGGTGTAGTGAGCATATCGACCCCACAGGTGTGTCACAAAATATTTTAGCGTTAGGCTGTGAAAATGTAAAAAAAATTTTTTTTCCAATTATCTGCAATTATTCCTTTACAAGGAATCCTGGTAAAAAAGCACCCAAAACCTTGTTACACAATTTCTTCCAAGTTCGGCAATACCCTACATGTGGGTGTAATCTGCTGTTTTTCAGAAATGTTTTTGTGTGCAGAAACATACGTTATACTTGGTGTACATTGATTTTAACCTATATGGGAAGGAAGGGGTGCTTCCATTTTGGGTTTCTTTTCCCCGCCCGCTCTCACAGGCTGTCATAAGAAGGGCAGCTTGCAGGTTGGGTTTTTTTATTTTTTCTCTACTGAATAATGGAGGTCGGTTTGACCCGGTGGGAGGCCTGATTGGCTCGATTGAGAGGTAAAGATAGGATAGGACTGCCCGATTTTGAGATCACGTTGAAAGTCGTGGGCAGCTTAAACATCTTTTGATCAAAAATGTAAACCGAGAGTCTCAAAGTTTTTTCATGTATGATGATAGCATAAATGCTTCTTTAGGATTTTCCACGTAGTTTATTGACCTTTTGCAGAAATTGCCACTGGCGGTGTCTGTGTGTGTACATGTATAATTACATGTGTGCCGCAGCCCTGCCAGTGGCACCCGGGTTTGCATACGTTTTTTCAGAAATGTTTTGTGTGCAGAAACATATGTTATACTTGGTGTACATTGATTTTAACCTATATGGGAAGGAGGGGTGCTTCCATTTTGGGTTTCTGTCCCCACCCACTCTCACAGGCTGTCATAAGAAGGGCAGCTTTGCAGGTTGGGCGTTTTTATTTTTTTCTCTCTGAATAATGGAGGTGGGTTGACCCGGTGGGGGGCCCTGATTGGCTCGATTGAGAGTAAAGATAAGGATAGGACTGCCCGATTTTGAGATCACGTTGAAAGTCGTGGGCAGCTTAAACATCTTTTGATCAAAATATGGGGAACCAAAGAGTCTCAAAGTTTTTTCATGTTGATAGATAGCATAAATGCTTCTTTAGGGATTTCCACGTAGTTTTATTGCCCTTTTTGGCAGTAATGTGCCACTGGCGGTGGTCTGTGTGTGTACATGATAAATTACATGTGTGCCGCAGCCCTGCCAGTGGCACCCAGGTTTGCATAGTTTTTTCAGAAATGTTTTTGTGTGCAGAAACATACTTTTATACTTGGTGTTACATTGATTTTAACCTATAGGGGAAAGGGGAAGGGGTGCTTCCATTTTGGGGTTTGTTCCCGCCCCACTCCACAGGCTGTCATAAGAAGGGCAGCTTGCAGGTTGGGTGTTTTTTTTTTTTTTCTCTCTGAATAATGGAGGTCGGTTGACCCGGTGGGAGGCCTGTTTGGGCCCTCGATTGAGAGGTAAAGATAGGATGGACTGCCCGATTTTGAATCACGTTGAAAGTCGTGGGCAGCTTAAACATCTTTTGATCAAAATATGTGAACCGAGAGTCTCAAAGTTTTTTCATGTATGATAGATAGCATAAATGCTTCTTTAGGGTTTTTCCACGTAGTATAATTGACCTTTTTGCAGAAATGTGCCACTGGCGGTGGTCTGTGTGTGTACATGTATAATTACATGTGTGCCGCAGCCCTGCCAGTGGCACCCAGGTTTGCATACGTTTTTCAGAAATGTTTTTTGTGTGCAGAAACATATTGTTATCTTGGTGTACATTGATTTTAACCTATTTTGGGAAGGAAGGGGGTGCTTCCATTTTGGGTTTCTTTCCCCGCCCACTCTCCCCGGCTGTCATAAAAAGGGGGCAGCTTGCAGGTTGGGGTTTTTTTTATTTTTTCTCTCTGAATAATGGAGGTCGGTTGACCCGGTGGGAGGCCTGATTGGCTCGATTGAGAGGTAAAGATAGGATAGGGACTGCCCGTTTTTGAGGATCACGTTGAAAGTCGTGGGAAAGTTTTAAAAATCTTTTAAATAAAAAATTATTTAAACCCGGGGGGGAGCCCCTTAAAAATTTTTAATGTATGAAAAATTGCTTTTTTGGGGGCGCATGGCGGGGTTTGTAAAAATGGGGGGGGGAGCGCAAATTTTGGTTTTTTGGAAATGAAATTTTTTGGGGGGGCCCCAAGGCCCCTTTAAAAAAGGGCCCCTAAAGTCCCCGGGAACAGGGGGGAAAAAAACCTTCCAGAAGTAAAAAAACCCTTTTGGGGTTTTCCAAGCATCCCCTCATAAAAACCCTTCCAATTAGGGGTGTTTTTGGTACTTTTTTGGGGTTTGGCACGGGTTTGTTACAAATTTTTTTTTTTTTTTGAAATTGGGAGCTTTTTCCCGCCATTGTTTTTTTGGGCTTCAAATTTTACGGGGTTCGCCGGCAGTAAAATTTTGAAGGATATTTTTTTATTTATGGGGGTCGGTTAAAAATTTTGAAAAGGGTTATATTTTTTTAAAAATTATTTTTTTTTGTTTTTTTTAAATTTTTTTTACCCCAATAGAAAAAAGGCCCTTAAAAAAAAAAAATTTGCTTTTTTTTAGGGTTTTTTTCGGGTTCTGAAAACCCCAAAAAACCCTTTTTTTCTTTTTTTCGGGGTTAGGGAAGGCTGTTTTCTGGGCTTTTTTTTTTGGTTGGGGTTTTGAGTTTGAGGGTTTTTTTTTAGTTAAAAAATTTATGGGGGGCTTTTTTTCCGTTTTTGATCACTTTTTATTAAGGTTTTTGTTGAGGAAATTTTTGGAACAAAAATCCCAGCTTTCCGGGTAGTGTTTTTTTATTTTTTTTTTTTAACAGCGGCCCCACCTTTCAGTAAAAACGGGGACATACAAAGAAAATTATTAAAAGGCGGGGTTGAAAGGGTTTTCCAAGAAAACCCCAAAATTTTTTTTTTATTTTTTTTTTGTTTTGAACGGGTTTTTTAACACAAAAAAAAATTTCTTTTTTTTTAAAAAAAAGGAAAAAAAACCCGGGTTTTTGCATGGGCCATAGTCTGGGGACCATAACTTTTTTTTTTTTTTCTGTTTTAAAGCTGTTTGGGGGCTTGTTTTTTTGGGGGGGGGAAGGGGGTTGACGTTTTTATTGGTTTTAATTTTTTTGGGGGGGGAAAAAGACTTTTTGTTCATTTTTAAAAAAACCGTTTTTTTGGGAAGGCGGGGTGAAAAAAATATTGCAATCCTATTTGTTTTTTTTTTATTTTTTTTTTTTTAAATGCGCTACCTTTGGCCAGAAATCCATGCCCCATTATCTTTAAAAATCGGGGTTTTTGTTTACGATTTCGGCGTTTGCCCTATTTATATATTTTTTTTAAATTTTTTAAAAGAAACCTTTTAAAAAAAAAAAAAAAGTGTTTTTTTTTGGGTTGGTTAAAAATTTTTTTTTATCCCACGCGGCATTTCTGGGGGAAGCCAAAACTTTTTTTTTTTTTCCGTAAAACAAAAAGACGGGTTTTGGGATTTTTTTTTTTGGGGGGATGAACTAAATTTTTTTAATTTTGGTAAAAAATTTTTGGGCTTTCTATATGATTTTTTTGATCTTTTTTTTTAATTCCATTTTTTTTTTGTGTTTGAAAGGGATGTAAAAAAAATTTTCGCTTTTTTCTGGACTTTTTTTGTTTTTTTTTAAAAACGGCCCCCCCCTTTAGGGGTTTTAAAATTTAACGGGGAAAAAGATTTTATGGGGGGGGGGTGGGTTTTAACACACGCGGAAATTTTACCAATAGGGGGTACTTTAATTTATTTTTAAATTTTTTTGGGGCAAAATTGGGGGTTTTTTTGAAAAGGGGGGGAAAAGGGGTTCGGTGAAACGTGGGGTTTTTATTTTTTATTTTTTTGTTTTTTTGTTTTTACTTTTTTTTCAATTTTTGGGGAAAATTTTTTTTTATTTTTTTTTTCCCCTTTTTTTTTTTCCCTTTTATTTTCTAACAGAAAAACATCAGATTTTTTGTTGGGAAAGGGGGAAGGGCCATTTCCCACAGTTTTTCGTGGGGGTGAAATGGTCGCCAGGGGGAAAAAGGGCCTTTTAAACCCTTTTGGCCCAAAAACCCCAATTGGGGGGGAAATGGTGAAGGGGTTTAAAACGGGTTGGCCCCCGGGGGAATTTCCCTTTTTCCCATTTCCCCCCGGGGGGAAAAACCCAGAGAAAAGACCCGGTCCCGCACTTTATTGGGGGAAAAGGCCCGAGGGGAAAACGGGACGGGGCCCCATCCTCCGGGCCTTTGGGGGTTTTAAATTATGCAGCCAGGGCCCCGGGCCCGGGGGGGGTGTTAAACGGAAATTCCCCCCAGGTTTAATTTACTGGGGGTTTCCCTGTTGGGGGGATCGGCGGGGGCCCCGGGCCCGGGCAAGCCCCCCGGGACCCCCCCAAAGGGGCCGTATGGAAAACCTTTTCCGGGGTTTTGGGGAAGTCATTTTCCCGGGGGGGGGGCGACCCAAACCCCCTAGTCGGGGGGGGGTTTTAAAATATTTTCAGGGCCCAAAGGGGCGTTTGAGCACCAAAAGATTGCATTGCGCCCTTTTCCCCCCATAGGAATTTTTAATTTGGGAAAAAGAAAGGCTCGCCCCGATTGTCGGGGGATCCCCCAAAAGGGCCCCCCGCGGGGTTTCGGGGCCCAACAGTTTTTGTTTTTTTTAAACTTTTAATTTTGAATTTTTTTCCCGGGCCGGGGGGTTTCCCCTGAGGGGGCCCTTTAAACTTTCCAAAAGACAAAAAGGGGGTCTTTGCCCGCTTCTTTTTTTTGATTGGTAAATTTAATTTTCCCTTTGGGTTTTAAAGGGGTTTTCTCTGTGGGCCTTCCTTTTTTCTGTTTTGGCGGGAGCAAAGCCAAAACCCCCCCCGTTTTGGGCTCGGGGCCCAACCCCAACCCTTTTTTTTTTCAGCTTTTTTTACCAGTTTTTTTGCCCTGCCCCCGCCGTGGTTTTCTGATTGTTTCAAAAACATTCCATAGGCTAGAAGGGGTTCCTATGTCCCCCTTTTTTTCTGTTTTTTGGGCTGAGCAAACCCCAAGGTCCCCCGGAAAAGGTTTTCCCCTTTTCAGCCCCTTTTTCGGGCATTTTTTAAACTGTTTTTTTGAAAAAAAAACCCTCAGGGAGTTTTTGTTTTGGTTTTTTAAAAACCTTTCCCCCAAGGGTTTTAAAAATGGTTAAACTGTCGCGCCAATTCGGGATTTGGGGGGGTTTTAAATTCCCGGGCCCCTTTCAAATTTGGGCTTTCGGGAATTTTTGTTTTACTTTTTTTTCCCCCCGGGGGAAAATTTTTTCCAAAAAACCTAATTTTAAAATTTAGGATTTTGGGAAAAAATTTATTTTGTTTTATTTTATTTATTTTTTTTTTTGGGGGTTTCAGCTCTTTTCCCTGAAAAATTTTTTAAAACCCTTTTTTTAAAGGCGTTTTTTTGTTTCCCCGGGACTCCCCCCATAAAACATCTGGAATGATTTCTCGCTTTTCCCAACCCTTTTCTCGCTTTGGGAAAAAACTTTTTTTTTTGGGCCCGCAGTCCCGCACGGGGGGGCCAAAGGGCCCCCCGCACTCCCGGCCCTTGCCCCCCGGCACTTTTGCCCCCCACCACACTGGCGAGGGGCGGGGAAACCCCTTTTTGGCCCGCATGTAAGGGAACCCGCACCCCCTGGGGAGGGCCCAAAAATCTTAGGCGAAAAGCGCCGCCTGCCGCCCTCGGCCCCCCGAAACTGCGTCTCCCCAAAAATGGGGGGCCGGGGGGGGGGTTTTTTTCCCCAAAATGAAATTTTTTCCGGGCACCCCCCCTTTCCGGGCGCCAAATTTTCATGGGGCCCCAGGGCCGGCACTGGGGCCAAATTTCCCGAAACTGCCCCCTAACCACAGACGAGGCCCCGGGGGAAACCTTTTACATCCCTTATGTATGAGCGCGCCCCGGCCCCGGAACATAAAAAGGGGCGGGAATTTCCCCCCGGGAAAAAAACCGGGGCCGGGAAAAGGGTGGCCGCCGGGAACCCGGGCAAAGTTTTTCAAAAGTGGGCCCACGTGCCCCTTAGGGGAATTTAAAGAAAATGTAACAAATAGGCCCCTATTTTTTAAGTATTTTACCCCAAAAGGTTTGGCGCCCAAAAAATTTGTTGCCCCCAATTTTTCAAAAAAAAAGGGTAAAAAATTTACCCTTTGGAAATTTATGGGGCCCGGGTAATTTTTTATTCTCTTTTTGTGGGGTTTTAAATTTTTAAAAAACCTTTTCAAAAGAGATGCAAACCGGGGAAATTTTACACTGAAAAAAAAAGTAAAACCCTTTTTGTTCAAGCTTGGGTTTTTTCCCCAGTCCTGTAAAAACCCTTTCCCCATCAGCTTCTGGGGAGGGGGGTTTTTTCAGATTTGAATAAAGGGTGGGGGGAAATTTGGGAGGGTCAAATATCTAGTTTTTTTCAAAAAGCTTTTGTTTTACTGGGGGCCACAAAAAAGGGGTTGGGTTAAAAAAAATGGGGGGGAATTTGCGGGGACTGGGGGAAAATGTTTGCAAGGGGGGTTAATGAAAATGACTCATTAAATAAAAAACCCAAAGGGGTTTTGAGATTAATGGAAACTTTTACTCGGGGGGGGACTAGATCCCGGGTTTACTAAGGGGGGAAAACCCCGGGGTAAAGTTTTGGGCCCTTCCTATTCCTTTAATATATTTTTTTAATAAACCCCAAAAACCCCAATTGGGTTTTGGAAAAAAGAAAAGAATTTTAAATTTCTTTGTAATGGGGGGGGGAACAAAAGCTCAAATTAAAGAAAATTAACCCCTTTGAGGTAATGTTTTTTTTAAAAAAGGGAAATTTGGGGTTAAAAGGGGAAAGGGCCGGGGCCCAGGGGGTTTGGGGGCCCGGGGGGGGGGGGATGGGGGCTTTAAAAAACCCCCAAAATTTAAATTTGCAATTTTAAGCCAAGGGGAAGGGGGAAAAAAATCCATTCCAAAATTTTTAACCGTATATATTTCCCCGAGTTTTTAAGCCAACCCCCGGGGGGGAAAAAAGCCGAGGGCCTCCCTTTTGGGCCCCAAAAAAAAGGGAAAAAAACCTTTTTGGCCCTCGATTTAAAAAAACCTAGGGTAAAAAAAATGCGGGGGGCACGGGTAAATTTTAAAAATAAAAAATTGGTACCAAAAAAATTTAAACATGGGGGGAAAGGTTTTTTTAAAAAGGGCCCCCTTGGGGCAATTTTTGGGGGCGGGTTTTAAAAGGGGCCCTTTTTCAGGTTTTGGGGGCGGGGTTATATTTTTCCCAAAAAGGGCAGGGAAAGGGGCCCCAAATGGGGGCATGTAATGGGGCGTTATATGGTCCCCCATAAGAAAGTTTTATGGGGCAGGTATTTTGGGCCCCTTTAACCGGGAAAAATTTGGGGCGGGAAAGGGGGCCCCCCAAACGCAGGTTTTTGGGGCAGGCGGGTTAGGCAGGAAATGGGGGCAGGTATGGGGGCAGCTTTTAGGCGGGTTTATGGGAAAAAGGGTGGGCGGGTTATGGGGCCTGGGCTGTGGGCCCAGCTGTGGGGCAGGAAAAAAGGGCGGGTTTGTGGGGGCGGGTTTTAAGGCAGCTTTGGCGGGTAAAAGGGCAGCTTTTGGCAGGAAAAGGGGCCGGCTGTGGCCCAGGTATAGGGCGGGGCTGTAGGCGGTTTAAAAGGGCGGCTGTGGGGCAGGTATTGGGCCCCAGGGCGGTGGCAGGTAAAAGGCGCGGGAAAGGGCGGGGTTTTAGGCAGCGGGTAGGCGGGGTATGGGGGCCCGGTTTGTGGGGGCGGGTTTATGGGCAGCTGTGGGGGCGGTATGGGGGGCAGGTATAGGCAGCTGTGGGGCCAGGATGGGGGGCAGGTATGGGGAAAAGCTGTAGGCAGGTATAGGGGGCCCGGCTGTAGGAAGGTAAAGGGGGCTGGCTGTGGGGGCCAGGTATGGGGGCGGGGTTATGGGCCCCACTGTAGGCAGGTAAAAAGGGGGGGGGCTGGGGCAGGGAAGGTGGCGGGAAATTTTGGGGCCGGGGCCCCTGTGGGGGGCCAGGTTTTAAAAGGAAAGTTTAAAAAAAAAAAAAAAAAACAACCATTTAACCGGGGTTTTCCCCGCTGTTTTCCGCCCCCCTTTCCCGCTCCGCCCCTGGGCTTCCCCCCTTTCCCCCCCGCCGGGTTCCTCGGGTCCTTCTCAGCACAGCGGGGTGACGTCACCCAGCCGCGCACTGAAATGCAGCATGATGACCAACACACTGCCTGTGACGGGGGCTCCGACGGCCGCGAGTCTTCGGCCGCCAGGAGGCCACTGCGGAGCACGGAAGCGCTCGGCTACTGTGCCCCGCAGTGTATCTCTTCAACCTATATTCGCTCCAGGAGAGTCGCATATAGGTGAGGGATCGCGGACTGGGCCCGGGCACGCAGCGCCCGGACACTGTGCGCCTTCACGTCGGATTCATTATATGCGCTCACCTGAGGAGCCATATAACTGAGCGTCCCTGTCAGCACACGGGCCATCGTCTGCGCCTGATGCCGACAGTGACTCGAGTATAAGCCGAGGGGAGATTTTTCAGCACATTTTTTGTGCTGAAAAACTCGGCTTATACTCGAGTATATATGGTATTTGTTAAAATGGAAAAATGCAGGGAAAAAGAGACATGGAGAAGGACCTGAGAGTCCTAGTGGAGAGTAAACTTAATTGTAGCACCAAGAATCAGGTAACAGCTGCCACGGCAAACAGGATTAGTAGGTATAATAAAAAGGGGCATCAGATGCACAAGATGAGACCATCATCTCCCCATTAACAAGTCACTGTTCAGTACCACACAAGAATATTGTGTACAGTTCTGGGCACCGGTTCACAGGAAAAACATTGTAGAGCTTGAACAGTTTCAAAGGGGGGCCAACAAAAAAATAAAGCACTGGTGGACTGCAATGACCAGAAAGATTAGCAAGATTAGGGTTATTTAGTTTAGCAAAGAGATGGCTTCGGGGGAACATAATAAATGTGTATAAATATATTAAAGGTCAAAATAGAGATATCTCCAAAGATCTATTTATACCCAGAACAAGGGGGCATCCTATACACCTGAAAAGAAAGTTTCTACATAAACATAGAAAGGGATTCTTTACTGTAAGAGCAGTAAAACTGTGGAACTCTCTCCCAGAGAACTTGTCCATGTTAAAATTCACTAACAGAGTTCAAAAAGTGTCTGGATGCTTTTCTAGAGTTTAATAATATAACAAGTTACAGTGACTAGGATTCTGGAGAAGGTTCATTGATACAGAGATTTATTCTGATTGCCAGGTTGAAGTTGGGAAGGAATTTTTTCCTGAAAATGAGGACAATTGGCATCTACCTCATGGGTTTTTTCCTTCCTTTGGATCAACACTAGTTGACTCCTATAACAGTTTTTATCTTGTAATAAATCAAGGCACATCCTCCAATATTGTCTGAACTGGATGGACGTCTGTTTTTTTTTTCGGCCTCACAAACTATGTAACTATGTAATCTGTCATACCACCTTTAATTTATTTAACCCCTTCCCAACATTGGGCATACCTGTACATCTTAGCGGGAAGGGACTTTCAACAAATGGATGTACAGGTGCGTCCTGGATATCGCGCAGGCTCTCAAACCAGGCCCGCATGATCGCAGCATGGGACCAGCTGTATATGGCCCTATGTGGCATCACTCGTGGCCAAAGCTCACTCACGCAATGTGATTGCGGGCTCCGATGGCTTCCCTGACAGCCTAACAAATGCTTCCAGGCTGTCCATGACATCTCTATGGCCAGCTGTGCCCTATGGGCATGGTCGGGCATAGTGATTGACATTTTCCCTGGAGAGCAGTATACAGTACTGTTGTGTACTGATCTCCATTGTAACAGTGATCTAAATATTACTGATAGAAGTCTCCTATGGGGAAAAAGCAAAAAAAAAGTAAAAAAGTACAAAAAAGGGAAAGAAAAGTAAAACAGAAGAACAAAAATAAAATAAAAACACGTACACCACTCTTTTCCCCTTTCAGGATGCCAGTAGCCCCCAAAAAGATCAAAAATAAATAAAGTACACATATTTGGTATCGCCGTGTGCATAACAAACTACCACATAAATCTGTCATGTTATTTAATCCACACGGTGAATGCCGTAACCCCTCCACCCCCACACCAAAAACAGTAATGGAATTGTGATTTTTGTTCATCCCTCAGCACAAAAAAAGGAAGAAAAAGCAATCAAAAACTCATATAAGCGGCAAGAATAAAAATGTCAATTTATCCTGCAATAAAAGCCCTTAAAAAGCTCTGTATGTGAAAAAATAAAAAAAAATTATGGCTATCAGAAGATAGCGACGAATACATATTTTTTTACACAATAAAACACATTTTTTACAGCAACAACCACAAAAAAAACTATACAACATGTGTCGCTGAAATCATATCAGCACACAGAGTAAAACTAACTTGTCACATATACTCAGGGTGAGTGCTGTTAAAAATAATAATAAAAAAACACTAGGATTGCAGTATTTTCTTCACTCTGTCTTTCAAAAAAAAGGATTTAAAAGTGATCAAAAAGCTTTGTTACCCCAGAAAAGATACCAATAAAAAACATCAATTCATCCCACAAAAAAATCCTCTACACAGATCCATAAAACAGAAAAATAAAAAAAAGTTATGGTGCTCAGACTATGGTGAGGCAAAAACGTGTTTTCCCTTTTGAATAAAGGTGCTTTTATTATATAAAAGCAGTAAAACATAAAAAATATACAAATTGGAAATCACTGGACTCACATCAACCTGCTGAGTAAAGCTAGCATGTCATTTATACTGCAGAATGACCGCTGTAAAAAAAAAAAACTACCAGGATTGCTGTATTTTGTTCAACTCACCTCACAAAAACCTTGATAACAAGCAACCGAAGCATTATTTGTACCCCCTAATGGAACCTATAAAAATGTCAACTCGTCCCGCAAAAAACAAGCTCTTAATCGGCTCCATATACAAAAAATAAAAAAGTTATGATTATCATACTATGACGCCATAAAAACACAATATTTTACAAACGCATTTCTATGTGTAAAAGTACTAAAACATTAATGGACGAACTACATTTTTTCCCCTCATTTTCATGGCCCAGTGCTAAAAAAAACTATGGACCACCTGTGCACCTAAAATGCACATTACATCCCTTGATGAGATCCATGAGGGGTGATGAATCCAAGATGGGGCAACTTCTGGAAGATTTCACCTGCGACATGCGACATGCACCCACCAAAATCTGCAGACCAAAACTAAATAGGCACTCCCCTCCTTGTACGTACCTGCATGTGCCCAAACAGCAGTTTACACCCACAAGATAGGTATTGCAGACTTGGAGAAGAAATTGCGTAACCAAATTTTGGGGTGCTTTTTTTCCAGAATTCCTTGTAAAAGTTAAACATTTTGAGCTAAAATTGCAGATTGTTGGAAAAAAAAATTATTTTTACAGTGTAATGCATAAAAAAATTGGGGAAAGACTTGTGAGGTCGATATACTCATTGTAACCCTGGATATATTCCTTAGGGAGTTTAGTTTCCAATATGGGGTCCTTTTAGGGGTGTTTCTTAAGTTTTAGCAACTTAGGGTGTCCACAAACCTCTAATGATGCCTAAAGAAAATCGTAATGAAAATGAGACCCCAAAGGCCTGTAGGTGCTCCTCCTATTCTGAGGCTTGTGGTTGAGCCAAATAGTGCAATAGGGCCAAATACGGGATATCTCTAAAAACAGCAGAATTGTGGGAATCAATGTTGAGCTGCATTTCCCTGATCACATCTATCGTGTTCCAATGAATAATGGATAAAAATGTAAAAACTTCAAAAAAATAGGAAATTTTTAAATTTCACCTCCACTTTACTTTAATTTCTGTCAAAAAAAACAAAAAAAAAAACACAAAAAAGAAAAAAAACAACAAAAAACAAAAAAAAAAAAAAAAACAACACACAAAAAAAAAAAACAAAAAAAAAGAACACAAAAACAACACTAAAGAGTTAATAAACTCCTTAAATGCTGTTAAGGGGTGTAAATTCTTAGATGCAGTTATTAATGGTGGTATCTAACATGCAGGCCCCTCAAAGCCATGTCAGAACTGAACTGGTCCCTAAAAAATCTATGTTGCAAATTTTCTTGAAAATGTGAAAAATTACTGCTTATTTTTTTAAGCTCCCCAATGTTGTAAAAAAAAAATAACAAGACATTTAAAAAATTATGCCATCCTACAGTAGACATATGGTAGATGCTAGCTATTAACTATTTTATGTGGAATAACTATGTCTTACACGCACAAATTTTTGAACTTTGAAAATAAACAAGGATTGTATGAACCAAAATTTCACCACTTAAACCACAATGTGTCACAAGAAAATAATCTTTGAATCACAAGGATAGGTAAAAGTATCACAAATTTTTTCTCACATAAAGTGACAAGATTACAATTTAAAAAATGGGGCTCCTGGTCAGGAGTGTCAAACTGCTGTGTGACAGTATGGTTAAATAATAAATTAAATTAATTGATCCCATTATAACAATAAAGTTGAAAAGAAAATAATCCTCTAAAACAGTACAAGATCTCAAAAACACTCACAGTAAACCAGCCTTTTTACAGTTTAAACATCTAAAGAATCTGCCTCTGACTTTAATGTAAGCAAATCAGTTCAAAGTTCTGCAGAGATTGCAATATCACACAATGTCAAGAAAATTACATTAAATTGAAAGTTACCTGAGGCAAGCAAGCTCTGCTGTGATCTCTTGGGGCAAAGAAGGAAATGACACCATTTAACTTAGCATCTGTTTCAACACCCTAAAACGAACAAGTTAGCAGTGCCCACATCATAAGGCTCCAAAGAGATGCATCTGGCAGATGTGACACAGCAAAGTTTGATCACAGAATTAAGTGAGAAATGTGATACACTCTCTTTTTATAAACTCAGAACTTATAAACATTTTAGCCCTCAATGCCATTCCAGCCAATGCAAGTCTACAGAAATTTACAGTCACACTTAGACTTTGTAGGAAACTGTAAGGAATGATGCTGCTATTGATTGATAGGATGAACTGAAGATATTTAGAATAGCAACAATTTTTTATTAGTATAGTAAAAAAAATTAATGGTGTCACTCTACATTTTCATGCTACACATTGTAATTAGAGATGGGCGAATTTCTCAAAAATTCGATCAGTGACTTCGCCAAATTTTCCGTCAAAATTTGTTTCGGTCCGAATTGCTTCGTTACGAATTGCGTTAAAAAACAGCTATTTCCAGGCTGCACAGGGCCTGTAGGGTGCTGTAGAACGTTGTGCCATGCTTAAATATGCAGAGGGAGCTTGGTTTGGTCTTCATACAATCGTTGTGTTTTATATTACACAAACATATGACTGCCGCCGCTCTTAGAATCGCTTCACTATACAATCCCCTGGGCACTTAAGAGGGCAAAACTGACCAAAGAACTGAAGCGGGAATGTAGCCTATAATGTCATGGCAGCGACAGCTGAATAAAACAAGCTGAGGGCTCAGGTGGCAACACTCAGTGACAGAGTGTGGAGGTGACGGCAGCAGCCACAGCACATGAGGTCAGAAGTGGAACAATGACATTCTGGAGTTGGCAAAACAGGAATAGGCCTCAGGAGTGCACAAATGACTCAGTGTGTAGGTCACAGCAGCAGCCACAGATCAGCAGGAGGTCAGAAAGTGGCACAATGAAAATTCTGAGGTGCAAAAACAGGAGTAGGCCACAGAGTGGCACAATGACACAGTTGGAGGGCAACGGCAGCAGTCGGAGCAGCAGCATGAGTTAGACATTGGGCACAATACAGAGTGGGTACGTCACAGCAGCAGCAGCATGAGGTCAGATAGTGGCACAATGAACAGGGTGGAGGACAACGGCAGCAGCCACAGCAGCAGCATGAGTCAGGCAGTGGGCACATGACACAGTGTGGAGGCATGGCAGCAGCCACAGCAGCAGCATGAGGTCAGACAGTGGCACAATGACACAGTGGTGGAAGGTCACGGCACAGCCACGCAGCAGCATGGAGGTCAACATTGGCACAATGACAGAGTGTGGCGGTCACGGCAGCAGTCACAGCAGCAGATGCGTCAAATGTGGCACAATGACCAGAGAGTGAGACACAGCAGCAGCCACAGCAGCAGCAAAGAGTCAGACAGTGGGCACAATACACAGTGTGGAGGCAGGCCAGCAGCCACAGCAGCAGCATGAGGTCAGACATGGCACAATGACACAGTGTGGAGGTCACGGCAAGCACCACAGCAGCAGCCTAAGGTCAGAACAGTGGCACAATGACAGAGTTTGGCGGTCACGCAGCAGCCACAGCAGCATCATGCGGTCAGAATTGGCACAATACAAGAGTGTGGAGGTTCACCGCAGCAGCCACAGCAGCAGCACGAGGTCAGACAGTGGCACAATGACAGTGGGAGGTCCCGACAGCCAGCCACAGCAGCAGCATGAGGTCAACAGTGGCAAATGACAGATGTGAGGTCACGGCAGCAGCCACAGCAGCAGCATGAGGTCAGACAGTGGCACAATGAATGAAGTGTGTAGGTCATGGCAGCACCACAGCAGCAGCATGAGGTCAGACAAAGGCACAATGAACAGATATGGAGGTCCATGCAGCAGCAGCAAGAGTCAGATACGTGCACAATGACAGAGGTGGAGGTCACGGCAGCACCACGCAGCGAAGATGAGGTCCAGCATGGCCACAATGACACCAGTGTGGAGTGCAAATGGCAGCAGCCACAAGCAGCAGCATGAGGTCAGACAGTGGCACAATGACACAGTTGTGGAGGTCACGGCAGCAGCCCACCAGCAGCAGCATTATGCAGACATTGCTCAATGACAGAGTGTGGAGGTCACGGCAGCCAGCCACAGCAGCTAGCAATGAGGTCAGACAGTGGCACAATGACAGAGTGTGTAGGTCATGTGCAGCAGCCAACAGCAGCACATGTGTAGGTCCCGACAGCAGCCACAGCAGCAGCATGAGTCAGACAGTTGCACATATGACCAGAGTGTGTAGGTCCCACGTCAGCACCACAGCAGCAGCAATGAGGTCAGACAGTGACACAATTGACAGAGTGTGTAGGTCTTGGCAAGCAGCCCAGCATCAGCATGAGTCAGACAGTGAAAAATGACATTCTGGAGGTGGCACGAACAGTAGTAGGCCACAGAGTGGCAGCATATGACAGAAAGGTGGAGGACGGCAGCAGCCAGCATGAGGTCAGAGAGTGGCATAATGACAGAGAGTGGAGGTCACGGCAGCAGCCACAGCAGCAGCGTGAGGTCAGACAGTGGCACAATGACAGAGTCTGGAGGTCACATCAGGAGCAACAGCTGCAGCATGAGGTCAGAGAGTGGCACCATGACATTGTATAGGTGGCAAAACAGGAGTAGGCCACAGAGTGGCACAATGACAGAAAGTGGGGGTGATGGCCGCAGCAACATGAGGTCAACAAGTGCACAAGTGACAGAATGTGTATGTCACGGCAGCAGCCCAACAGCAGCATGGAGTCCAGACTGTGGCACAATGACATTCTTCTGAGGTAGCAAAAACAGTATTAGGCCAAGATTGCACAATGGACAGAGTGTGGAGGTGGCACCAAGAGGAGTAGCCACAGTAGTGTCACAAATAACAGAGAGTGGAGGTACGCAGGAGCAACAGCAAGAGGTCAGAGAGTGGCACAATACAGGGTGTGGGAGGTGACCGAAGCAGCAACAAACAGCAGCAGCACAGCACCATGAGGTCATAGAGTGGCACAGAGGGGGGGGGGGGGGGGGGGTGATAGAGTGTGGGAGGGGGGTGGCAATACCATACCCTGGTAACGATGGTGGTAGTCACATGGAAACCTGTCAGCAGAATGAGGCATCAGGCGGTGGTGGCATCAGAATATGGCTGAGGCAGTAGTTGAACCCAGACTCCTTCTCACAGTTTGGGTTAGGCGTCATGGCTAGATGTAATTCGAAGCCTAGAGGCATTAGTGTGTGGAAATCCTGGCCGATCCCATCCGGTTTCATCTTGACAAAAGTCATCGTTCCACATCTCCCGTGGACAAGCGTTGTTTTCCCTGGGTTAACGATGCCCCCGGCCGCACTGAATACCCCTCTGATGCCCACACTACTACTTGCCGGGCAGGACAGCTTCTCTTCCACTGCAAACTCGGTAAGTTGACGGCCCACACAACCAGTGATGGCTGCCCAGTAGCCCAGCGGATCTTCTACTGGGGTGGCAGAGTGCTGCCAAGTAGGCCACCACATGTTGGTTCAGGGACTACTCCAGGTCCTGCTGCTGCTAGCGACTGCCCTCCTCACTAGGCGGGTGAAGGAAGCTGCTCATCAGTGACTCCAGACTTAGGTTGCTGCTGATGGAGCTGGTATGCTCCTACCCCCCACCTTTCCCCAGCAGCCGCGGGAGTAAATAAGTGAGGCTGAAGAACCCCGGTCATACTGTCAGAGGAGGGAGATTCCGCACATAGGGAGCGGCCAACTGACTAGGAGGATTTCCCTATAGTATTTGAGTTTGTCCCCCCTCTCAATGCTGGGAAAAAGGCTCCCATTTTGGACCGGTTTAAAGAGGGTCCAATAGGGTGGAGAGCCCGAAGTCATCCCCCTGCCGGATGGTGACTATTCGGCTGTCACTAGCCAGGCAATCAGATGCTACGGCCATCTGCACAAGTGACTCCGAGGGGCTCCCTGCCTCCCATCTCCACTGTATACTGCCACGGTGCTTGCGGGTCATCTGCCTCGTCTTCCTCATCTCCATCTACCTCCTCCAGTGCTCCTGCTCCTCCTCTCTTGTCACCTGGGTAAAAAATCCACTCATTTCACCAGACAATGCTCTGCCTCCAATGTCCTCCTCCTCCTCCAGTTCAGCCCCACCAAAATCATGTGGCTGCGAGATGTAGTCGCCACGTCTCCAGCCCCCAGCCCAGACAGATTTTTCAGCTTTCTGTTCCAGGACATGAAGCATTTGGAATGACGTTAGTCATCCCGTAGTCCTGGTGACTGACAAATAACGTCGCCTCCTCGAATGGCCTCAGCAAACGGCAGGTGTCACACGTGAGCTGATACTGGCTGACATCAAAGTTATGCAGGGGAGTACTCCTGCCCGCCTGGATCATCAAAAAATCGTTAATGGCCTTTCTCTGTTCATACAGTCTGTCCAACATGTGCAGGCTGGAATTCCAACGGGGGGAAACATCGCATATCGAGTGTGTTGGGGGGGGCCCTTTTCTGCCGCTGCAACTCGAAGAGGGTGTTCTGGCTTTGTAGGAATGGATGAAGTGCATGCACAGTTTCTGGCCATTTTTCAGAATCTTCTGAAGATTGGTTAGAAGACTTCAGAAACCTTTTCACAACCAGTTGAACACTTGCGCCATGCAGGGGCCATGGACCATCCCTCCTCGGTGGCAGCGCGGACACCATGTTCCTCCCATTGCCCGTCACCATGGTTCCGATTTGCGTTGGGCCCGGGAGAAAGCCACACATCGAAATTTTTTGCTGCATTTACGCGGAGCAGTTCCTCCCCTGTGTGACTTTGTTCGCCGAGGCAAGCCAGGTGTAAAACTGCGTGGACACCATTGTGCCCTACAAGTTTGGGATGATGGAGCAGTACTTGTGGAGGGTGAGGTATGGTGGTGGAGGGGAAAGGGGGAGGTGGACATTGGGCCAGGAGCCGCAGTTTGACAACGTGGGGGAGGGAAAACGGCGTCCCCCTGTCCAAGTTGTTGGTGTGCCTGGGCAGGAAGCACATTTCCCGGGGGCCCGTAAAAGGACTTGTACTGGTCCTGACGTAGTACAGCCCCGAGTCCGCGCTGCTGTGCCCCTTGGGAAAGAAACGATAAGCTAAAGGGGACTGCCCACCTTCTGTTCACTATTTATAAGTGTAGTCCTCCCTTTTTGGGAAAAAGAAATTACGGCTTGGAACTCCATCTCGGTCTGAAACCCTTTAGTTCTTGAACGGTGACAGTCCCCCTTTTGGGAAAAGGGAGGGATGCAGTCCAACAATTGGAAGGTGCTGGTCAGCTTTGCCCCTTAGGATGGTTGGCGATATGTTGTCTCTTTGCAATGCCTCGCTGAACGACTGCTGGCGCCATGATGGAGGAGCAGGAGCATCTGGCCCAGGAGATGATGGCAAAGAGAAAACAGCTTTTCTGCAGGGTGGGGACCCTTGACTGGCTGTGCTGTTGGGGGGGGCGGAGGATGGACAACACATCTGAGCCCGTTTCTCCAGGCCCCGGATGGGACGCTGCATGTGTTGAGCGGGGTCGTGGTGCCAATGTTAGCTCCTGGCCCCGCTTCACTTTCTGCCAAAAGTTTACATATACCCATATTCGGCTCTCGGTGTCTTAACAAAAAAACCCCCAACCCCGCCGAGTATCTGATTTTACCCCCACCCCCCGCACTGAGTGATATGCCCCCGCTCCCTGAGCCCTGTCCCGCTACTTTTTTGGCCCTGCGAAGCCGTTGGCCCCCCAAACCTCCACTGCTGCTACCCTGTGACTCAGGCCCACACAACCCTTGTGGTGCGCCGTTTGCTGCGCGAAGCTGCGCCTCTTTCCTGACGATGGTAAAGCCCTTGCTTCACCCGGCCCCAAAGTGCGGTGCTACATCTCATCGATTTGTGTTTCATGTCACGCTGTCTCTCACCGGTCTTGGTATGCAGTGGCTGACCCCCCCAAAAATGACTCCTTTTTTGGGGGGGGCCACTTCTACATTTTTACTTTTCCCCCTACTGCAAAAAGCAAGGGTTTTTGGGCCCCCCATTTCTTGCTGCCAAAGTAGCTGTGACTGCCCTCCTAAATTGTTAATCCTCGCTATATAGTGGCACTGAGCCCCGCCCAATAGTAGATCTTGATGAGGGAACCAGATGGGCAGAGGCGTTTGAGGACAAGGGGGGCCCGCTGACCCGCTCCGGGGCCTGCAACAAGGGTTGGTCTGAGTTCCCACGATCTTGGGGGGGGTTGTGATGTATCTGGGAGGAAGTGGATGACCTAGTCAACCAATAAAGAACCTTGGGGTTGTGAAAACAAGGGCCCGTGTGACAGGGGCAGTTCTGGTCTCCGGTGACCCCTTCTGAAACGTCCCCTTGCTGTGCTTTGACCGGGCGTGCTGGAATGTTTGTGCCACTGCCATCGCAGGTGAAGAGCCTGCACCTCTCTGTTGAATATGTTTGTTCTAAATGTACAGACCTTTTTGATAAAGATATTGATATTGATAAATACACACCCTGTATTTGAATCCAATGAACCACTAACAAGCTTGGGTAACCCTTGGAATAATTCGCTCCACAGATGGGCAGGAAAAATTTACTTGTTGTGTATTTACTGTGTTTTTCGGAATATAAAAGCACAAACAGGCTTTTTAACCTTGGATTTAATTTGTACGGCAAAATTTCTTTTTTGGCGGTAAAAAATCTTTTACTAAGTAAAACTGCAGAAAAATACTTATTTAACCCTTGGTGAAAATTTTGCGAAAAAGAAATGTGCTGCCAAAAAACACCAGCTTTGTAGGCATTAAAACGACATTTTTTTTTTACGGAAACAAAAACAGAAAAACTGAAAATTCCCTCGGATATAAAATTTTTGTACACCCAAAATGTTTCTTTGGGGGTAAAAAATAATGTTTATTTTACTAAATACAGCTGCAAAAAATATTAGTTAACCCTTGGATGTAAATTGCGCAAAGAATTGCTGCAACAATTAAGTTTTTGTGCTTTTTAAAACAGGTGTTTTTACAGAACACAAAAACAGAAAAACTTGTAATTTATTTCGGTTTAAAAATAATGCTACAGGAAAATTTTCTTTTTTGGGGGTGAAAAAAAACTTTTCTTTTACTAAGTACAATGCAGAAATTACTTATTTAATCTTGGATGTAAATTGCGCAAAAGAATGTGTGCCAAACAATTACCAGCTTTGTAGCATTTTAAAAAGGGCGTGTTTTTAGGAAAAACAACAACAAAAAAACGTGAATTCCCTTTGGGTTTTTGAATTTGTACAGGAAAAAATTTCTTTTGGCGGTGAAAAAGAACTTTTTCTTTTTTGCCACAACAGAGAAAAAGTTAAATTAAACCCCTGGATCAATTTTGCAAAAAGAAATGAGCAACCAAAAAATTAAGGGTTATTTGGGATTGAAAAACGTGTTTCTTTAATGAATACAACAGAAACGGCTTAGAAAACCCCCTTGGTTTTTCAATGTGCTCAAAAAAGGGCCCGAAGCTTTAAAAATGTTTGCGTAAATTTGGCCCCCACATGGATTCATTTCCCAAATCCCCCCCAAACCGAATTAAAACTTAAGAGAAGCGCCTCAGAAAAAAAAAAAAGCTGGGGCCCCCAAAAAAATGTGTTAAAGTGGTTTTTAGTATGAGATAACAAAAGCCAGCGGCGGCAGCACCTTTACACAGAAAGGAGGGGTGTGAGGAGGGGAATGGCGCCCGGACTTTTATAGTGCTAAAACGACGAAACCCGGGTCTCTGATGGTTCATCTCTGCAATGCATGTAGGCTACGCCTTTTTTCTCCCAGGATTCTTTCCCCATGAAAAGCCATGGCTCGGACCCTTTTATCAATAAAAAAACTGTTTGCCCCCTGAATACCCCAAAACTTCGTTCGTTCAAACGAAGTTTTCCTGAAATTCAAAAAGAATTCCCTTTTTTAAAATAATTGAAATTTGACACAACATGATGTGTCCCTCAAATTTTTATTTATATATTTTTTACACCCCAAAAGTAAGACCAAAACCCTGACAGCGACCCCTGTGAAGTGAAAATATTTCAGATGATCCCTTTTTAAAGCTCTCAAGAGAATGCCAAGAGTGTGCAAGAGTAATGAAAGCAAAATGTGGTATTTTGAAAAACCCTAGTTTTAAGCTATTTTCGTTGTTTCAACTTTTTTTGTTGGGTATAAGTTTTAAATTTCTTTTTTGATCTTCGTGTGAATTACAATTTTTAAAGTAAAAAAATACAGAAAACTATGGAATGAAAAGGTGTGCCAAATTTGATCTGTCCCGGGTATAAATATTTATGATTTAGAATAGTTTATTTCTTGTAAAAATTATAATTTTTATTTATATTATATATTATTTTAATATATATATATATTATATATATTATATATATATATATATTGTGACAAAGTGACAACAGGTAGTTGCCTGTCTTTCCCACTAAGGGGAGCCGCCCTGGTGAGGGCCCCCAAGAGGGGGTTGGGTGGGGGGGAAATTTATTTTTTTAAAGAACAAGGTTGTGACAGTGTATTGATGGCTGTTATCCAGCCATTTGGGGTTGGCTTCCTGGAAACAGCTGAGTTGGGGGGTGGCTGTTCCGGCCCCAGGTTAAGGGTTCCTTTGGTTTTTGGGCCCATCCTGGTTGGTATAAAAACCCTGTTCTCCAAATATGGGGGGGGCGGGGGCCCTGTACCGGGAAAGTTGGGAGCAGAGCTGGGGGAAGTCTTCCCCGTGGCTTGAGAGAAGCCGGGGAACCATGGGGTTGGGGGAGGAGTGTGGTGGTACTGGAGCTAGGCCGGGCCCACAGTAGAAGGAACAAATATATTTTTAGTTAGTGGGGAGGCCCAGGGTTTGTTTTGTAGTTTTGGGTTAGGTGTATGTTTAACCTGGCATAAATAAAACAGGCTGAAGCCAGAAAGAAGCCTTTGTCGGTGTGCCTTCGCTTACCAAGCGGCAACCCCCGTGAGCAAAACCCCCAGGAGGGTCAAGTGGGCCCGAAGACATGTGAGTTGTCCAATTGGTGGAGGATGGGGCCTAATGGCACATTGAGTTGGGCGTTTTGGCACAAAGTTTACTGAAGTTGAGGGACGTTTGCCAAGCGAGATTTAAAGGGCCAGAACCCTAAAATTGGTGCTGCTTAAAGGAGACTGTTGTGTTGGTGAAATTTTTTTGTTTGGCCTGGGGAACCCTTGCCCAGCGAAAGCAGTCCTGAAGGAGTCTGAGCAGCTGCGGCCCCCCCATGCGGGAGGAAAATAAAAGGTCCAGGGACAGTGAAGCCGAGAGGAGGGGTGTGTCCCCAAGGGAGACTGAAAGTGATGTGGAGCCCGACGTGCTGTACAGAGGAAAAGTGGAAGATGGGCGCAGGGGAAAAATGTGGAGGTTTCCTCGCTGCGTTTGAGGGGGGGTGGCGTAAGCGAGAGGTACCTCAGAGCGTGGGCAGATGTCCTGGGCCCTTTCTAATGGAGAACCAGAGGTGTATGTGATTTGTTGTGCAAGACCAAGGTTCCCAGATGAAGAGGGAATTTTTGTCGTCTGGGGTTAACAAGGACTGTTTTTTGTGAGGAGGATGCAAAACCCCGAAGTGGGGAAAGCCGTTGCTCGGGGAACAAACTGACGCTGTTGAGCGGAGGTCCTGTGCCGGGGCCGTGTGCCCCCAAAGGGTCCATTCAGGAGAACGGGTTACTGAGGGAACTCGTGCTGCCTTGCCTGGGCAAACCCCGGTTCAGCAGGGCCGCTCCCGTCCAGCAGAGGGAGCCCTGTTGGAGGTGCCAGAGCAGAGAGTTGTGCTCCTGTTGTCCTTAGAAGGAGGCCAGAAAGGGTGCGCTACAAACCCGGGGGTCCCGGTGGATGCAGCCCCAACCCCCTGGGACAAGAAAAAGTGAGGGAGAGTTCAGATGAACTCGGCATCAGACCCCGGTAAGACTGTTCTGTTTGTATGAACGGTTTTTAGATGTCTACAAATCCCGGATGATGTGGTGGTTACCAGGGTGGGGGTGGGGTCATGTATGATCTGTATGGGGATTGGCGGGCTAAACAGGGCCCCGAAAATTTCTGAAAGCCGAAGAGTCCTGGAGCAGTGGACTTGCGGTTTATGAACTTAATGGTATGACCTTAGCAATGGGGTCGTTGGAAATCGGAATTTTGCTAAAACCCGCCCGGGTCCCTAAACAGGGCAACAGTTGGCAGGGGGGGGGAGGGGTTTTCAGGTTGGTCAAGTTACTGTTTCCTGTTGTACAAGCTGCAGCTAAGAGTAGCGAGGCAGCTCAGGTCTTCCCCCAAGGTTGGGGGGTTTAAAGTACGGAGTATTTTCAGAGGATGTGTGTTTTTGGGGGATAACCTTTGGAGAAATGGGTTAACCCTACAGGTCGGGGGGGGGTAATGTGGTTGCCTAGAAAATGGTGTCCCCTGCATCTCCCGTTGTGGGGAAAGGGGAATATGAGTGCGTACGTGGGTTGATGTGCTGGGCCCGTTCATAAAGGTGTCTACAGTAACCCTGAAACAAAGTGTCCCGGTAGTAGCCCGCAAATGAGGTAAAGTATGCCCCGGGGAAGGTAGCTAAGTTCTGGGGGATGTGTTGTTCCGAGAGGAGGGGCTTTATGTTTCGTAGCAGCCTGAAAATGAATGGGAATCGGGAATGATTCCTCTCCCACAATGTGTGAGGAGATAGGGTTAATGAGGGTGTGTCTGTGGGGATGCCCGAGTTTTTTTGGGTTTGCTCTTTTTGGTCCAGAGAGATGTTTGCCCGGTTTTAAAGGGAACTCGCAAATGTGTTGCTGTAGAGAAACAGCTTCCCGGAAAGGGGATTGTCTGCTGCTGTGTGTGAGGGCTCTGCTACATGTTGAGATTAGGGGTTGGTGTGTGGTTATTTACCATGGGGGAAAAAATTTTGTGAAGAGTCTTGTTTCAGTGTGGGAATGGACAGCAATGTGTCAGTGCCCCGTGGGATGATGCTGTTATGCAGGAGAAAGTGAAAAAAAATTTTGCAATGAAAACGTGTGCCAAGGCAGATTTTGGGTCGCCCCGATCGTGTATTTTAGAGAAGGGGATCTATGATAAAAATCCAGTTGTGACACTGCAGGGAATGAGAATGGTCTGTGGGGGCCCGTAGTGCAGTAAGGTAACGTTTCCAATGTTGCTGTTTTTTCAGTACTTTTACGCATGGTCATAAGGGTTGCGTGATGGTGTGAATGCTAGACCCCGAAAAAAAGAGGGTTTGTCAGGGGCCAGTGGGGGAGGTGAGGTATTTGGGGTCCTAAAGGGGAAAGAGGTTTAGTATTCTCCCCTTTGGAAAAGTGACGGGGTGTGCAGGAAAACATTCCAAAACGTCTGCGAAGATCCCCTGCTGAAAGAGCCAAAGAGACTGTTCCGGGAATGTGTCACCAAAACATTATGAAGGGGCCGTGCGTAATGTTGAAAAGGGTTTAGGAGAGGCGCTTTTTGCCCGTTGTTTGGGGAAAACCTGACGTAAGTGATGAGGTTGGCGTGGGAAACCTTAAAATTTCTAGCATGCTTTTTATGGGGGGTTCAGTGAGGCCTAGTGCAGAGAGTTTTCATGAGTAAAACAGGTGACCTAGTGCCCAAAAGTGAAGCTTCAGGGTCAGGGGGTATCAGGAGGGCCAGAGAGTGGGGGGTGAAGAGAAGTTGTGGTTCATGGTATTTTTGCAGTAAAAAAAGGTAGCGGTTTGGGGGTTTGGGGGTTCCCTAGCGGCCATAGTGGATTGGGACCTGAGGGGGGAGTATTCTGCCCCTGGTGAAATTTTCAGGAATGCCCTGTGAATGTCGGATCGGGGAAGGTGGTGAAATTGTTGCGATGTGCATGTGTTACGCCATGGTTTTAAGGGGCTTTGACCCTTCAGTTTCTCAGTGGGGGGGGGGAGTGCATGGGGTGAGCCACAGTGAGGGGGTGCATGGAAATTTACTCTGCCCTGAAGTTTTAGGGAAAAAAGTTGCCCCAAAATAGGGCTTTGACCCCCGGGGGGGCCCGGGTCAGGGGGAAAACCCACGGGCTTTTCGAGGGGAGGGATGTGTGACAAAATGACAAAAGGTGTTGCCTGTCTTTTTCCACTAAGTGGAGGTCCTGGTGAGAGTGCCCAAAAAGCCTGGGCTTGGTGGGGGGAGCCAAATTTTTATTGTCAGCAAAAATAGGTTGCTGAAGCTGTAATTTGCTGGCTGTATCGCCCTTATGGGTTGGCTTCCCCGGAACAGTGCAGATGGGTGGGGGCTGTTCCGGGTCCCGGGCTCCAGGTTCCGTTGGTTTTTGGCCCGTCTTGGGGGCTTTAAAAGCCTGTCTCTCCCCGTGACGGGGCGTGGCCTGCTACGGGAGTTGGGCGGAGAGGGAGGGAAGTCTTGCCAGGGTTTTAGAGAAGCCCCGGAACCCGTGGGGTGGTGACGTGTGTGGGGGTACTGGCGCTAGGTCCAGGCCACGGTAGGAGGGAACACAAAAATGTTTGTTAGTGGCTGGGGGGGCCAGGGTTTTTTTTGTACGTTTTGGTATCGGCTGTATGTTTAAAATGTGCTGAAAAAAAACAGGCTGAAGCCGAAGAAGCCTGTGTCGGTGTGCCTTTTCTTACCAAAGCGGCAATCCCCTGAGCAAAAGTACCCCCCGGACGGTCCAAGATGGCGTCTGAAGCTGTGGTTTTCACAATATTAAAATGTAAAAAATATTTATCTTATATATTTTTATTATATATTTAATATATTTATATATAATTTTTTAATTATTTTTACATTTTATAATATTCCATGTATGTATATTATAAAGTATCTAAATAAATATACATATTTGAGGCACACATCATGTGTGTGTCAATTACAATATGTAGTGTATATATATTTATGCATATCCTGGAGGTGTTGGCATTGTATTTTAAATAGATGTATTTTTAGGCTTCAATGAGTCATCACATATGAAATGTGTATAAGCAAGGATACATATTTCAGTTGATTCATCTGTCCTTGATAGTCATTGAAACAGAACAAAATTCCGTTATCCCATTAGAGCAGGTCATACCAATTGCATATATACAGTAATAGACCAGTTTACTTATAGGTCACAAATAATCTTTAGAAATCTGTGCAAAATTGTGTTTCAAAAACACTTCAACATTTTTTTGTAGAGAATAGCAATTAAGTGGTATACTTAGGGTTTTCCTGGATTCATATCCATATGAAGTAAACAGTCCATAACATTCCACATAAGATAGTAAGGAAACACTCAGATATCGGCTGTACCGCACACCTGTGCATTTCGAGAGCAGGCATGCCCTATAAGTACACTGGTCTATTATTTATACAATTAACTGTACAGAGCACAAAGGAAGCTCTCGTTTATAGACCTTGATGTTGTTACACTGCGTTAATTCTTATATGGTGTATACCTAATATATACAGTTGAAACCAGACGTTTACATACACTATATTAAAAAGAACATATTGCTTGTTTTTCTCATATTGACATGAAATCCAGAATAAATCTTACCTTGTTTTAGGTCAAATTAGGATTATCAAAGATTAGTTTATATTTGCCAAATGCCAAAATAATGAGAGAGGGAACATTTTGTAAGGCATTTTTATTACTTTCTGCAAAGTCAATAGTTTACATACACTAGGGTTACTATGCCTTTAAACAATCTGGGACAGCCCGTATGATGACCTCAGGTGTTTGGAAGCTTCTGGTGTATTGGCAAACATCTGAGTTAAAATTAGAGACCACCTGTGGTTTTATTTTACATGCACACCAGGAAACACACTACTTTCTGTGTGTAATTTCATTGGAAAGTACTCAAGAAATCAGAAAGATATCAGGAAGAGAGTTGTGGACTTGCACAAGTCTTGGTCATTGTTAGGTGCTCAATTTCCAGATACCTGAAGGTGTCAGTTTTCAATGTACAAAGAATTATATGAAGGATCAAAAACAAGATGGAGAATGTCCAGCCATTCTATAAATGCACAGGAAGGAGACGGTGTTCTGTTGTCTCCAGGAGGAATATATATATATAGATATACAAAAAAAACAATTATTACAAGACCAAATAATACTGCCACTTATCACTAACATATCGTAACTAATATCCCCATACTTTTACCGACCAAATCAATATACCAAGACATAACCATAAGTAATTGCCTTATTAAGAATAATAATAATTATAATAAAGCTTTATTTATATTAGTGCCAACATATTCCACAGCGCATACAATAATAGAGGAGTTTAAGTAAGACAAAAACAAACATTACACGAGTATAAATCTATCTTACTAGATTAGCACAAGGGTGGAGGGCCCTCCGCTCGCAAGAGCTTAAAATCTTTGTGGAAATAGGGGTGAGACGAAAGATGAGGAGTGCTTGGTCTACACAATGGTTCTCAGGCAAATGTTCTTAAAGATGGGATCGTTCAACATAAAAATGTGGGATGAACCGACACCCAGGCGAGTAATATTTATACAGATAAGTGCCCAAGTGCAGGGATTGACATAAGTGTATGTGACAAAAAGTGTGTGGGGGGGGGTAGCAATTAGGGGTCTTGGTAGGCCTGCTGAGAAAATGTATTTTTAGGTCACACTTAAAACTCTGTGGGTTGTGAGTTTGCCTGATCATATGGGGTAGCATGTTCCAGAGAACTGGTGCAGCACATGCATTATCTTGGAGACAGGAATGGGAAGTTCATATGATTGAGGCATTTATTCTAATATCACCATCAGAGTGCAGAGACCAGGTAGGGTGGTAAACAGAGGTAAAAAAGGAGATGTGGAGGGGTGCAGCACTGTGGAGAGCTTTATGGGACAGAGTGATTACTTTATGTTTTATTCTGTACTGAATGGGCAACCAGTGCAGTGACTGACACAGGGTAGAGGCATCGGTATAGAGGCTGAAAAGAAAGCTGAGCCAGACTGCTGCTTTCAGGACAGATTGTAGAGGGGAAAGTTTACAGAGAGAGAGACTGATAAGAAATGAGTTACAATAGTCAAGACAAGAAAGCATAAGAGTAAAAAAAAAGAGTTTTAGTTGTTTCCACAGTAAGAAAAAGACAGATTTTGGAGCTGTTTTTGAGGTCCAAGTGACAGGAGCGGGCAAGAGATTCAATATAGAGAGTGAAGGACAGTTTGGAATTTAGTTTAACCCCAGGCAGTGTGATACCACACACAAAGACTGAAATAGCAGGGTGGGGTTGGTTAGTAGCATGGTGGAGGTGATGTTGTGGAAAGAGGTGTATAATTGAGTTACATCAGCATACAGATGGTACTGAAAGCCAAAACTGCTGATGGTTTATCCAATGGGGGATGTGTGTCCCTTTCATTTCATATAGGGCTCAGGAAAAATGAAAGGCGCGCTCTGATTGGTTGCTATGGGCAACAGAGTGAATTTTAGACCTGGACAGTTTTCATTACTGTGGTCCTAAATGAGGCAGAGAGGTAGGATGAGAACCAAGAGAGAGCAGTATCCTGGAGGCCAATGTTGTGAGATTGAATGAGAAGAAGTTGGTGATCTACAATGTCAAATGCTGCAGAGAGTTCCAGAACAAGCAACAACAAGCAGTTGCCCTGAGAGTAGCTGTAAGTAGATAATCTGAAACTTTATCTAGAGCCGTTTCTGTGGAGTGTAAGTGTGGAAACCTGATTGCAGAGGATCATGGAGAGAGTTAGCAGAGAGATAGCGGATTAGGCAAGAGTAGATTAAGCATTCCATAGTTTAGAGATAAAGTGAGAGTGGATGGTACTTAGCAGCAGAGGACAGGTCCAGAGTGGGCTTTTTTTAGTAAAGGGGTTGTGATGGCAAGTTTAAAGGAGAATGGAAAGATCCCAGTGGAGAGAGAGGTTAAAGATTGCAATTAGGTGTGAAATAAAAACTGAAGAAATGGACTGGATGAGGTGGGGTCACTAAAGCAGGTACTTAGGTAAGCAGACAAGTGAAGCCTGGATACTTCTTCTTCTGTCGTCAGATCAAGTGCTGGAAGCAGACTAGAGGACATGCTGGAAGGGACAGGATGGGTATTACTTGGGGACTGAAATAAAATGTTTTGCTGGATATTGGTGATTTTCACTTTGAAGTGAATGGACAGGTCTTCAGCACAAAGGTCAGTGACCGGGGCCTGAGCTTTAGGCCTGAGATGGGAGTGGAAAGTGTCAAATAGTCGTTTTGGGTTATTGTGTACTGTTGAGATGAGGGCGGTGAAATAATCTTGTTTGGCACGGTGAAGGGCAGAATGGTAATTTTTAAGCATGAATTTGTAATGGAGAGAGTCTGCAGTAGCTTTGGCTTTCTCTACAGACGTTCATAACACCTGGAACATCGCTGCATAATGTGAGTTTGAGGTGTGTGCAAAGGTTTCCGACATCTGCCTATGGCAGTACGTGATGTAAGTTGTGCCAATATGTTCAAGGTGGTTGAGAGAGTTTCATTATATTGTTTAACAGCCAGGTTGGGACAGGAGATGAAGGAGATTAGGGACAATAAAGAGTGTATGTGTCTATGAGTTCCTGAGTGTTTATTGAGTGGAGATTTCTGAATGTAGTACGGGCAGGTGTGTCCCAAGAAGGCTTAGAATTAATGATAGTTAAGGAGGTAAGGTTATGATTAGAGATGGGAGAATTGATTCTAACGAAGTGGAATTCGTTTAGAATTTCAGGAAAACTTCGATTCTGAACGAATTCGAAGTTTGGGGTGATTCGTGGGAACGAAGCGCGTTTTCCAATGATAAATGGCACTTAGCGAGCACTTTGCGCGTTACATTGGGCAAAGAACTTTGGGAGGAAAAAGGCGTTGAGCCTTAATGACATGTGCAGAGAAGAAGCCAAAATTCAGAGGACCGTCGGGATTTCTGTGACGTCACCGCACTATATAAGTCCGGGCTCGACGCTGGCAGTTCCCACTGCTTTCACTGTACTGTGCAGGGAAGCTGATGCTGCTAATGATAGCTCATACTAAATACACTTTTATACCGCGATTTTTGGGGGGGTGTCACAGCTTGTCTCAGAGACTGCTTCTCTTACGTTCTAATTCTGATTTTGTGGGATACTGGAACTGAAGTCCAGTGTGCGTCCAATTCAGCTGCATATACATTTTAATGCTATCGGCTCAGTTCTTGAGCACATTGAATATCCAAGGGTTATCTAAGCCTGTTGCTGTTGTATTCAGTTAAAGAAACAGCATTTTTACAATCCAAATACAACTTAATTGTTGGTTGCTCATATCTTTTGCGCAATTTAGATCCAGGGGTTAATTAAGCATTGTTCTGCTTTTGTGGTCACTAAAAGAAACAGTGTTTTTCAACGCCAAAGAAGAAATTTTGCCTGTAGCATAATTCATATCCGAAGGTTAATTACGAGTTTTTCTGTTGTTGTGTTGCGTAAACACGCCGTTTTAACACGCTACAAAGCTGGTAATTGTTGGCAGCACATTTCTTTTGCGCAATTTACATCCAAGGGTTAACTAAGTATTTTTCTGCAGTTGTATTCAGTAAAAGAAATGTTGTTTTTCAACGCCAAAGAAGAAATTTTGCCTGTAGCATAATCAGAGATGGGCGAATTTCTCAAAAATTCGATTCGGTCACTTCGCCGAATTTCCCGATAAAAATGACTTCGGTCCGAATTACTTCGGGACGAATCGCGTTAAAAAACGGGTATTTCCGGGCTGAAAGAACTGCAGGGTGCGGGAGAATATTGTGCCATGTTTTAAGCATGCAGGGGATTTGGGTTTTGGGCTTCTAATGTTGTGTTTTAGTATGACACGCTTATGACTGCCCCGCTTTAGAATCGTTTTCACTATAAAAATCCCGGGGCCCATTTAAAGGGGGAAAAATTGCCCAAAAAAAACTAAATGTACCCTGATAAAGTAAATGGCAGCGACAGGGGAAAAAAAAAAACAAGTTTGGGGCTCAGGTGGCAAATCAGTGACAGAGGGGGGAAATGTGAGGGCCCGGGCAGCGTTTGAGGTCAGCCCTTTGGGCAAATGTTTTTTCTGGGGGGGGGAAAAACAGGAAAAGGCCACGGGTGGCACAATGCCCAATTTTTTTAGGTCCGGGAAACGGGCCACAGCTGCAGCATGGGGTTTCAGATAGGGGGCAAAAGGGACATTTTGGAGGGGGGCCAAAAACAGGAGTGGGCCCACATTGTCCCCCAATTTAAACCCCGGGTTTGTAGGTACGGCAGAGCCACAGCGCAGCTTTAGGTCGGACAGGGGCAAAATTTGACTTCTGGACGGTGGCAACAACAGTAGTAGGCCACAGAGTGGCACAATGACAGAGAGTGGGAGGTGAGTCGGCGCAGCATGATGGTCAGAGAGTGGCACAATGACATTCTGGAGGTGGCAAAACAGTTGTAGGCCAACAGAGTGGCACAATGACAGAGAGTGGAGGTGGACGGCCGGCAGCAGCATGAGGAAGACAGTGGCACAATGACATTCTGGATGTGGCAAAAACAGTAGTAGGCCACAGAGGTGCAAAAGCCAGTGAGTGGAGGTTGATGGCGGCAGCAGCATGAGGTCAGACAGTGGCCACAATACATTCTATGGAGGTGGCCAAAACAGTAGTTAGGCCACAGGAGTGGGCACAATGACAGAGAGTGGATGGGTGACCAGCTGGCAGCTGCATGAGGGCAGACTGTGGCACAATGACATTCTGGATGGTGGCAAAAAACAGTAGTAGGCCACCAGAGTGGCACAATGACAGAGAGTGGAGGTGACGGCGCGAGCAGGAGGAGGACAGAGAGAGTGCCACAATGACATTCTGGAAGTGGCAATAAACAAGTAGTGGGGCCACAGAGGGGCTCAAAGCAGAGAGTGGAGGTGTTGGCGGCAGCAGCATGAGTTCAGACAGTGGCACAAGGGCAGTCTGGAGGGGGCGAAACAGTAGTAGGCCGCAGAGAGTGGCACTGACAGAGGAGTAGAGGTTACGTCGGGGGTGGCGGGGGGTGGGGGGGGACTAGCAGCATGAGGATCAGAGAGTGGCACAATGACATTCTGGAGGTTGGTCTAAACAATAAAAGGAGTAGGCCACAGAGTGGCACTATGACACAGTGGTGTGTAGGTCAACAGCAGCAGCCACAGCATCCGCAGGTGGTCAGAAAGTGGCACAATGACAATTCTGGAGGTGGCAAAAAAACAGGAGTAGGCCACAGAGTGGCACAATGACACAGTGTGGAGGGCACGGCAGCAGTCAGAGCAGCAGCATGAGGTTAGACAGTGGCACAATGACAGAGTGTGTAGGTCACAGCAGCAGCAGCATGAGGTCAGATAGTGGCACAATGACAGAGTGTGGCGGTCACGGCAGCAGCCACAAGCGCTTGCATTGAGGTCAACAGACAGTTGGTCACAATGACACATTGTGTGGGGGCATGCAGCAGCCACAGCAGGCGCATTGAGGTCAGACAGTGGAACAATGACCACAGTTGGTGGTCACGGCAGCAGCCACAGCAGCAGCATGAGGTCTGACAGTGGCACAAATGACAGAAGGTTTGGTACGGTTATGGCAGCAGCCTCAGCAGAGCATGAGGTCAGACAGTGGCACAATGACAGAGTGTGGAGGTCCCCGTCAGCAGCTCACTGTCAGCAGCATGAGGTCAGACAGTGGCACAATGTCAGAGTGTGTAGGACTCGGCAGAGCAGGCCACAGCAGCTAGCATGAGGTCGACCCTCACGCATACAGTGTGCCACATGACAGAGTGTGTAGGTCATGCAGCAGCACTGCAGCGCATTGATGTCAGACAGTTGGCACAATGACAGGTGTGGAGGTCACGGCAGCAGCAGCATGAGGTCAGATAGTGGCCAAAATGACTGAGGGTGGAGGTCACGGCAAGCAGCCCAAGCAGCAGCAGCAGTAGCATGAGGTCAGGTCAGAGAGTGGCACAATGACACAGTGTGGAGGGCAATGGCTGGAGCCACGCGCAGCATGGAGGTCAGACAAAGTGGCACAATGACACAGTGTGGAGGTTCAGCAGCAGCCACAGCAGCTGGCATGAGGTTAGACAGTGGCGTCACAATGACAGATGTGTGGAGGTCACTGGCCTAGCTGCAGCATGAGGTCAGTAGTGGCAAAAATGACAGAGGGTGAAGGTCACGGCAAGCTTGCCACAGCAGCAGCAGTAGCATTGAGGTCAGACAGTGGCACAATGACAGAGTGTGGAGGTCCCCACAGCCAGCCACAGCAGCAGCATGAGGTCAGACAAGTGAGCACAATGGACAGAGTGTGTAGGTCATGGCAGCAGCCACCAGCAGCAGTCATGAGGTCAGAGAGTGGCCAATGAAAGAGTGTGGAGGTACACGGGCAGCAGCCACAGCAGCAGCAGTAGCATGAGGTCAGACAAGTGTGGCACAAGGACAGCGTTGTGGAGGTCACCGGCAGCAGCCACGCAGCAGCTGAGGTCAGTGCAGTGGCACAATGACATTTTGGAGGGGTGGATAACAGTTAGTAATGCCACAGAATGGCGACCAATGACGAGGTTGGAGGTGACGGCAGCAGCAGCATGAGGTTCAGATGAGTGGATTATGACAGAGAGTGGAGGTCACGGCGCAGCCACAGCAGCAGCGTGGGTCAGACAGTGGCTCAACAATGACAGAGTCTGGAGGTCACATCTGGAGCAACGCTGCAGCTATGAGGTCAGTGAGTGGCACCTCACCAGGACATTGTATGGGGGCAAAAAACTTGGAGTAGGCCACAGAGTGGCCACTAATGACAGAAAGTGGGGGTGATGGCAGCAGGCAGCATGAGGTAGACAGTGGCACAATGGACAGAGTGTGTAGGTACGGCAGCAGCCACAGAGCAGCATGAGGTCAGACAGTGGCACAATGCCTGTACAGCCCCTTACTACCGTTCACGTGGAGGTACTGGCAGCAGGCCACGGCTGATCATGAGGTCAGACAGTGGCACAATGACATTCTGGAGGTAGCAAAAACAGTAGTAGGCAAAGAGAGTGGCACTTTGACGAGTGTGGAGGTGGCCACCAGGGAGTAGGCCTCATGAGTGTCACAATGACTGAGAGTGGATGGGTACGGCCCAGGAGGTAGGACAGTCCAGTGGCACAATGACATTCTGAAGGTGGCCAAAAACTGGAGTAGGCCACAGAGTGGCACAATGACATGTAGAGTGGTGGTTGATTGAAGGCGGGGCGGCAGCAGCAGGAGGTCAGAGAGTGGCACATGACATTCTGGAGTGGCAAAAACGAGTTAGTAGGCCACAGAGTGGCACTATGACTCAGAGAGTGGAGGTGTGGCGGCAGCAGCATGAGGTCAGACAGTGGCACAATGTCATTCTGAGGTGGCAAAACAGTAGTAGGCCAACAGAGTGGCTCAATGACAAGAGGAGGTGGAGGTGACGGCGGGAGCAGCATGAGGTCAGACGTGGCCACAATGACATTCTGGAAGGTGGCACAAAACAGGAAGGAGGCCACAGAGTGGAACAATTGACCAGAGATGTGAGGTGGACGGCGGCAGCAGCATGAGAGTCAGAGAGTGGCACAATGAACATTCTGGAGGGGTGGCAAAACAGAGTAGTAGGCCACAGAGTGGCACAATGGACAGCGAGTGGAGGTGAGGGCCGGCAGGCAGCATGAGGACAGAGAGTGGCACATTGACATTCTGGAAGTGCCAAAAAAAAACGTAGTAGGCCACAGAGGGGCACAAGCCAGAGAGTGGAGGTGAGGGGGGCGGCAGCATGAGGTCAGACAGTGGCACCATGACATGGTGGAGGGGGGCTAAACAGTATGTAGGCACAGCAGTGGCACAATGACAGAGAGTGGATGGTGACGTCTGGCGAGCAGCATGAGGTTCAGAGAGTGGAACAATTGACATTCTGGAGGTGGCAAGCAAAAACAGGAGTAGGCCACAGTAGTGGCACAAGGGCACAGTGTGTAGGGGTCATCAGCAGCAGCAACCAGCATCAGCGGGAGGTCAGAAAGTGGCACATGAAATTCTGAGAGGGGCAAAAAACAGGTGTAGGCCACAGAGTGGCACAATGACACAGTGTGGAGGGGCACCGCAGAGTCAGAGCAGCAGCATGAGGTTAGGGACTGTGGCACATTGACAAGTGTGTAGGTCACAGCTAGCAGCGCCATGAGGTCAGATAGTGGAACAATGACAGAGGGGTGGAGGTCACGGCAGACAGGGGGCCACAGCAGCAGCAGGGAGGTCAGACAGTGGCACAATGACAGAGTGCGGCGGTCACAGCAGCACCACAGCGCAGCATGCGGTCAGAAGATTGTTGACAAATGGACAGAGTGTGGAGGTCACGGCAGCAGCCATACAGCAGCAGCATGAGGTCAGACAGTCGGCATAATGACAGAGTGTGTGAGGTCCCACGGGCAGGCATGCCACAGCTGCAGCAGTAGCACATGAGGTCAGACAGTGCACAATGGACAGAGTGTTGAGGTCACACGGCAGCGTCACAGCGAGCAGCTGCGGTCAGAATGTGGCACAATGACAGAGTGTGGAGGTCACGGCACGCAGCTCTGCAGCAGCATGAGGTCAGGACCAGTGGCACAATGACAGAGTGGGGAGGTCACGGCAGCAGCCACAGCCACAGCAGCAGCATGCTGTCAGAATGTGGCACAATGACAGAGTGTGGAGGTCACGGCAGCAGCCCACAGCAGAGCCATGAGTTCAGACTGTGGCACATTGACAGAGTGTGGAGGGTCCGGCAGCAGCCACAGCAGCAGCGAGTAGCATGAGGTCATACTGTGGCACAAATGACAGAGTCGTGGAGGTCAAGGCAGCAGGCCAGCAGCCACGCAAGCAGCATGAGGTTCAGGCAGAGGCACGATGACATTCTGGAGGTGGCAAAACAGTAGTAGGCACAGAGTGGCACAATGACAGAGAGTGGAAGGGTTGCGGGGGAGCAGCCTGAGGTCAGTACAGTGGCACAATGACATTCTGGAGGTGGCAAAAAAACATTTAGTAGGCCACAGAGTGGCACAATGACAGAGAGTGGAGGTGACGTCGGCAGCAGCATGTGGCAAGAGGAGTGGCACAATGACATTCTGGAGGTTGGCACAAATCAGTAGTAGGCCATCAGAGTGGCACAATGACAGAGTGTGGAGGTGACGGCTGCATCAGCATGAGGGAAGAGGTGGCACAATGACATTCTGGAGGTGGCATAAACAGTAAGTATAGTAGGCACCGAGGGAGCACAATAAGCCATGAGATGTGGAGGTGATGGCTGGCAGCAGCATGAGGGTTCAGACAGTGGCACAATGACTTCTGGAGGTGGCCCCAACAAAAACAGTAGTAGGCCACAGAGTGGCACAAATGACAGAGAGGGAGGTGACGGCGTATGGGAGCCGCATGAGGTCAGACAGTGGCACAATGACATTCTGGAGGTGGCCAAAACAGTAGTAGGCACTGAGTGGCAAATGAACAGTGAGTGGAGGTGACGGCGGGGGGAGCAGCCATGAGGTCAGACAGTGGCACACTGACATTCTGGAGGTGGCAAAAACAGGAGTAGGCACAGAGTGGCACCAATGAACAGTGTTGTGGTCACAGCAGCAGCCATCAGCATTCTGCACGGAGGTCAGAAAAGAAGAGTGGCACAATGGAAATTCTGGAGGTGGGGGGGGGGGGGGGGCCCCGGATGGCAAAAAACAGGAGTAGCCACAGAGTGGCACAATGACACATGTGGGGAGGGCCACGGCTAGCAGTCAGAGCAGCAGCATGAGGTTAGACAGTGGCACAATGACAGAGTGTGTAGGTCACAGCAGCAGCAGCATGAGGTCAGATAGTGGCACAATGACAGAGTGTTGAGGTCACGGCAGCAGTCACAGCAGCAGCATGCGGTCAGAATGTGGCACAATGACAGAGTGTGGAGGTCACGGCAGCAGGCCATCCACAGACAGCTGCATGAGGTCAGACAGTGGCACATGACCACAGTGTGTGAGGGCATGGTAGCAGGCCACAGCAGCAGCATGAGGTCAGACAGTGGCACTATGACACTTGTGTGGAGGTTTCGGCAGCAGCCACAGCAGCAGCATGAGGTCAGGACTGTGGGCACAATTGACAGTGTGTGGCGGTCACGGCAGCAGCCACAGCAGCAGCAGGCGGTCAGAATGTGGCACAATGACAGAGTGGGGAGGTCACGGCAGCAGCCACAGCAGCAGGATGAGGGTCAGACAGCCAAACTGGCACAATGACAGGTGTGTAGGTTATGGCAGCAGTCACAAGCAGCAGGCATGCGGTCAGACGTGGCCACAATGACAGGAGTGTGGAGGTCCCGACTGCAGCCTACTGCTGCAGGCATTGAGGTCAGTCTAGTGGCACAATGATCAGAGGAGGGTAGGTCTACGGCAGCAGCCACAGCAGCAGCATGTGAGGTCAGACAGTTGGCACACTTGACAGAGTGGGTAGGTCATGGCAGCAGCCTCAGCAGGACAGCTTGTGTCAGACAGAGGCACATTGACAGAGATGTGGAGGTCACGGAGCAGCTGCATGAGGTCAGATAGTGCACATTGACAGAGGGTGAGCGTCACGGCAGCGAGGCCACCAGCCAGCAGCATGAAGGTCTGGCAGTGCACTATGACACAGTGTGGAGGGCTGGCAGCAGCCACATGCAGGCAGCATGAGGTCAGACAGTGGCACAATGACAGAGTGTGGAGGTACCGGGACAGCAGCCCACAGCAGCAGCATGAGGTCAGGACAGTGGCACAATGACGAGTGTGTAGGTCATGGGCAGCAGCCACAGCAGTGGCATGGAGGTCTGACAAGTGGCACAATGACAGGATAGATGAGAGTAGGAGGTTCACGGCCAGCAGCCACAGCAGCAGCAGTAGACGATGAGGTCTCAGATATCGTTGGCCACAATGACAGAGTGTGGAGGTCACGGCAGCAGCCACAGCAGCTGCATGAGGTCAGGCCAGTGGCACAATGACATTCTGGACGGTGGCAACACAGAGTATGCCACAGAATGGCACAATGACTGAGAGGGAGGTGTCGGCAGCAAGCAGCATGAGGTCAGGAGAGTGGCATTATGACAGAGAGTGGATGGGGTGCACGGCAGCGCCACAGCAGCAGCGTGAGGTCAGGACTGTGGCACATTGACAGAGTCTGGAAGTACATTCAGGAGCAAACAGCTGCAGCATGAGGTCTGAGAGTGGCACCATGAATTGTATAGGTGGCAAAAAAGGAGTTGGCCACAGAGTGGCACAAGAAGAAAGTGGGGGGTGATGGCCAGCAGCAGCTATGAGGTCAGACAGCGGCACTATGAAGGTGTGTAGGTCTCGGCAGCAGCCACAGCAGCAGCATGAGGTTCAGACAGTGGGGGGTGGGGGACACAATGACGAGTGTGGGGGTCAACAGTAGGCAGCAGCCACAGCAGCATCATGAGGTCCGGGGACAGTGGCACAATGACATTTGGAGGGTAGCAAAAAACAGTAGTAGGCCAGAGTAAGAGTGGCACATGACAGAGTGTGGAGGTGGCACAAGAGGAGTAGGCCTACAGACAAGGGGTGTCACAATGCATAGAGTGGAAGGTGGGGGGGCGGGGGGGCCCCCCCCCCCCCACCCCCCCCCCCGCGTGACGGAGGATGGTTCAGACAGTGGCACAATGACATTCTGAAGGTGGCAAAAAATACTGGAGTAGGCCAGAGTGGCACAATGACATAGAGTGGAGGTGAAGGCTGGCAGCAGCAGGAGGTCAGTAGAGTGGCACATGACCATTCTGGAGGGTGGCAAAAAACAGTAGTAGGCCACAGAGTGGCACAATGACAGAGATTGGAGTGTTTTTTTTTTTGGCGGGAAGCCCGAGCATGAGGTTCAGACAGTGCTACAATGACATTTCTGGAGGTTGGCCCAAAACAGTTAGTAGGCCACAAGAGTGGACAATGACAGAGAGTGGAGGTTGACGGCGGGAGCAGCATGAGGTCAGACAGTGGCACAATGACATTCTGGAGGTGGCAAAAAACAGGAGTAGCCACAGAGTGGCACAATGACAGAGAGTGGAGGTGACGTCGCAGCAGCATGAGGTCAGAGAGTGGCACAATGACATTCTGGAGGTGGCAAAACAGTAGTAGGCCTCATATTGGCACATTGACAGCGAGTTGAGTTGACGGCGGCAGCAGCATGAGGACAGAGAGTGGCACAATGACATTCTGGAAGTGGCAAAAACATTATTGGGCCACAGGGGGGCCCCAAAGCCAGAGAGTGGAGTGATGGCGCAGCAGCATGAGTCAGACAGTGGCAAAATTTGACATTCGGGAAGGTGGCAAAACAGTAGTCCACAGAGTGGCACAATGACAGGGGATTTGGAGGGGGCCTCGGCAGCAGCAAAAAAAGGGGTGGCACAATGACATTTTTGGGAGGGGCCCAAAAGGGGGGAAGGGTGGCACAATGAGAAAACAGTGTTTATCACAGCAGCAGCCACAGCTTCAGCAGGGGGTTCAAAAGTGGCACAATAAATTTCGGAGGGGGAAAAAACGGGAGAAGGGGCCACAAGTGGCAAAATGACACGGGGTTGGAGGGAAAGGCACAGTCAACAGCAGCATGGGGTTTAGACAGTGGCAAAAGGGACAGAGTGTGAGGTCACAGCACACACCCATGGTCAGATATTGGCACAATACAGAGGGGGAGGTCACGGCAGCAGCCAAAAGCAGCAAAAATGATCAGACAGGGGCAAAAGGGGAAAAGGTGGGCTCACAGCAGCACCACACAGCAGAATGGGGTCAGAAGGGGCCCAAAATTTGGACAGAGGTGGGGAGGTAAACGGCAGCAGCCACAGCAGCAGCATGGCCCAGACATGGCAAAAATGACAGAGGTGGGGGGTCACGGCACACCAAAAGCAAGCAGCATAGCATGGGGGTCAGACAGTGGCAAAATTTGGACAGAGTGTTGATTCACGGCAGAAAGTCCACCACCCAGCAGCGGTCAGAATGGGAAACAATGACAAGGGGTGGAGGTCCCCGGGGGCCCAAGCTTTAAAAAAGGCAGCGGGGAAAATGAAAAAAAGGGTTAAAAGGGGGAAAAAGGGGAAAAAAGAAAAAATGGTGGGGGTCAGGCAGCACCACAGCCACAGCACAGAAATGCTCAAATTTGGGCACAAAAAGATTTTGAGGTCAAGGCAGCAGCCTCAGCGCAGCATGGGGTCAGACAGTGGCACAATGACAAGTGTGGGGGTCCCCCAGGGGCAGAAACCCCAAAAGAAAGCAGCAGTAGCATGAGGTCAACGTTCCACAATACAATGTGAGTCAGGGCCCAAGCAGCCACAGACAGAAATTGGGGGCGGCAGTGCAAATACATTCTGGGGGGTGAAAAAACAAAAAGCCCACAGAGTGGCACAATGACAGAGATTTGGGGGGTTTGCGGGGGGAGCAGCATGAGGTCAGACAGGGCACAATGAATTCGGGAGGGTGAAAAACATAGTACCCACAGAGTGGCACAATGACAGAGAGTGGGGGTGACGTGGGCAGAAATTGGCATAAAAAAAAAAAAAGGAAGAGAGTGGCACAATGACTTCTGGAGGGGGCCAAAAAAAGTAGAAAGGCCAAAAGGTGGCACAATGACAGAAAAGGGGAGTGACGGCGGCAGCACAGGGAGGAAAGAGAGTGGCCCAATGACATTCGGGAAGTGAAAAAACAGTAGTAGCCACAAAAGGGGCCACAAACCCAGAAAAATTGGAAGGTAAATGGATGGCACAGCATGAGGTCAACAGTGGGCAAAAAGGGAAATTCTGGGGGTGGAAAAAACAGTAAAAGGGCCACAGAGTGGCAAAAATGCCCAAGGGGAGGGGAGGTGACGGCGGCAGCACCCTGGGGGTCAGACTTTGGAAACAATGACATTCTGGAGGTGGGCAAAAAAAGTAGTGGGGGCCACAGAGTGGCAAAATTGACAGAGAGTGAGTAAACGGGGGGAGCAGCATGAGGTCAGACAGGGGAAACAATGAAAATTCTGGGGGTGGGGCAAAAACAGGAGTGGGCCCACAAGGTGGACAATGAAAACAGTGTGTAGGCCCCACAGCGCAGCCACAGCATCAGCAGGAGTCAGAAAGGGGCCCAAAAAAGAAATTCTGGAGGTGGAAAAAACGGGAGAAGGCACAAGTGGCAAATTGACACATTTGGGGGAGGGCAAGCACATCAAGCACCGGCAGGGAAGGTTAAAACATTGGAACAATGACAGATGTTTAGTCACAGCAGCAGCAGATGAGGTCAGATAGTGGCACAATGACAGAGTGGGGGGGTCACGGCAGCACCACACAGCAGCATGCGGTCAAATGGGGCACAATAAACAGGGGTTTTGGAGGTCACGGCAGAAAGCCACAGCACAAAAGGGGGTCAGACAGGGCACAATGACACATTTTGGGGAAGGGCATGGAGCAGCCACAGCAGAAACATGGGGTCAACAGTGGCACAATGACACGTGGGGAGGTCAGGGAGCGGGGCCACAGCACACATAAAGGTCCAAAACATTTGGAAACAATGACAGAGTTTGGGGGTCACGGCAGCAGAAACCCGGGAAACACCATGCTTTTCAGAAGGGGCAAAAAGACAGAGTGGGGAGGGCAGGCATCCAAAACAGCAAAATTGGGTCAGACAGGGGAAACAATGACAAAGGGGGTGTGGGTTTATGGAAAGCAGCCACAGCAGAAAGCATGAGGTCAGACAGGCACCAATGACAGATTTTGGGGGGGGTGGATAAAAGGCAGCAGCCACAAGCACAGAAATAGGTCAACAGTGGCAAAAGGGACAGAGTGTGTGGGTAAACGGCGGGCAGCCACAGGCGCATGGGTCAGACAGGGGCACAATTGACGGGAGTGGGGTAGGTCATGGCAGCGGGCCACAGCAGAAAGCAGGGTGTCAACAGGGGCCACAATGACAGAGGGTGGGGGGTCCGGGAGAGCAGCAGCATGAGGTCAGATATGGCCCCCAAGGGAAAAGGGGGGTGGAGTCAGGGCAGAAGCCACAGCACAGCTTGAGGGGTTTTCAGGCAGGGGCACAATGACACAGTGGGGAGGCATGGCACCCAAAACAGCACATGAAGGTCAACCCGGGCACAATGAAAACAGTGTGAGTCAGGGAAAAGCGGGCCCCCAAGCAGCAGGTTTAGGTCAGACAGGGGCAAAATTTGCCGAGTGTGGGGCACGGGCAGCAGCCACAGCAGCAGCATGGGGTTCAGAATGGGGCACAATGACAAGGGGGTGGATTTTCCCGGGACACCCAGCCACAGCGGCAGAAATGAGGTCAGACAGGGGGCCCACAATGACAGAGGTTAGGTCATGGGCAGGCGCCACAGCACCCACTAGGTCAGCCCGTGGCACAATGAAAAGGAGTGTGGGGGTCACGGCAGCGGGCCACAGCAGCGGGCATAGCATAAAAGGGTCAGACAGGGGAAACAAGACAAAAATTGGGGGGTCAGGGGAAACAGCACAGCAGCACATGAGGCGGGCAGGGGCAAAATTTACATTCTGGGAGGTACAAAACAAAATAGGCCACAGAAGGGCACAATGACAAGAGTGGGGGGACGCCAGCAGCAGCATGAGGTCAACAGGCATTATGACAAGAGTGGATTAGGCAGCAGCCACAGGGGAAAACGGGGAGGTCAGAAAAGTGCAAAATTTACAGGGGGCCCTTGGAGGTCACCAGAAAAACAGCTCCCAGCATGGGGTCAAGAGAGTGGCCCCATGACTTTGTATAGGTGGCAAAACAAAAGTAGGCCACAGAGGGGCAAAATGACAAAAAAGGGGGGGTTGATGGAACCCACAACAAATCAGACATGGCACAATGACAGAGTGTGGAGGGCCGGCCAACAGCGCGCATGGGTTTCCAAAACAGGGGGGAACAAGGACAATGTGTGGGCCCCGGGCCAGCAGCCACACCCAGCGGGATGAGGTCAGACAGGGGAAACAATGACAGAGTGTGGAGGGCAAAAAGGGAGAACCAAAAGTGGGCAAATTGACAAAGTGGGGGTAGGGCGGAGGTCAGACAGTGGCACAATGACATTCTGAAGTGGAAAAATGGAGGAGGCCCAGGGGGGCACAATGAACATAGAGTGGGGAAAAGGGGGGGATAAGGGAGGCGGGTGGAAAGGGGGGGGGGGGAAATTTCTTGAGGGGGAAAAAACACGAAATCCCCAGAGGGCACAATGACAAAAGTGGGGGGGAGGGCGGCAGCAGCATGGGGTCAGACAGGGGCACAATGCTTTCTGAGGGGGCAAAAACAGTAGTGGGCCACAGAGTGGCACAATGACAGAAGGGGAGGTGACGGCGGAGCAGCATGGGGTCAGACATTGGAAAAATTTACTTTCCTGGGGTGGCAAAACAGTAGTGGGCCACAAAAAAAAAAAAGGGTTTTCACAAGACAGAGAGTGGGGGTGCCGGGGGCAGCAGCTTAGGACAGAAGTGCCAATAAACCTTCGGGGAATGGAAAAAACATATGGGCCACAGAGGGCAAAACGACAGAGAGGGGGAGGTGAGGGCCGCGACACATGGGGTCAGAAAAAAGGGGGCACAATGTTTTTTCTGGGGGTGGAAAAACATATAGGCCACAGAGTGGCACAATCCCCAAAGAGTTGGGGGTTGACGGGGCAGAACATGGGGTTCAACAGTGGAACAAACATTCGGGAGGTGAAAAAACATAAAAGGTCAAAAGAGTGGCACAATGACAAGATTGGGGGTGAGTCCCGAAAGAAAGGCATGAGGTCAGACAGGGGGCACAATAAACATTCTGGAGGGGAAAAAACAGTTTTTTTTTCCCCACAGAGGGGCACAATAACAGGGGGGTGGAGGTGAGGGCCCGCGGAGCAACAGTATGGGTCAAGGTGCACAATGACAAATGTGGGAAATCACGGCCCCCAAGCAACACAGCAGCACTTTAGCTTTTAAAATTGGCAAAAATGACAGAGTGGGGGGAGGTGGGTGGCAAAAACCAGCCCCCTTTTAAAGAGGGTTGGGTTTGGGCCCCTTGATGAAGAAACTGTCACAATTGTGGCAACAGGCGGTGGCGGCACAAATAGTGGCTGAGGCAGGTATTTTTAAACCCAAACTAAATTTTTCACAGTTTGGGTGACGTAAAGGGCTGTGTAGTCTGACCCCCCTAAGGCGGGGGTTGGGGGAAATTTCCCGGCCTTTTCCCCCTCAAATTCATTTTTGAAAAAGGTCGTCGTTCCACTTTTTTCCCATGGACAAGGGGGTTCTCCTTTGGGGGAAACGTTGGCCCCCCAGGGCCCACTAAAAAACCCCTCCTGATCCCACACTACGGGCCCCGGGCAGGACACTTCTCCCACTGCACACTCGCAATTTTGGGGCCAAACACAACCAAAATTGGCTTCCCAGTAGCCCAGGGGATTTCTAATTGGGGGCGGGAGCGTCCAAGTGGGTCACCACCTTTTGGGTTCGGGTCTGCTCTGGGCCCCTCTCCCTGTTTGCTAGGCACTGCCCCCCCTCACTGGGCGGGTGAAGGAACCCCTTGGCCCCCCATCAGTGACCCCAGCCCGTTGGGTTGCTGTTTGAAGGACCGGGTCTTGCTCCTACCCCGCCACCAACCCCCAGAAACCGGGGCAGTATAACTGAGCGCTGAAAACCCCCCGGTCAGACTTCAAGGGGACAATGCCGCACAAAGGCAGGGGCCAAAATGAAAATTTGGGGGATTTCCATTAGTTTTTGATTTGTCCTCCTCCAATAGCGGGGAAAAAGGCTCCCATTTTGGCCCGGGTACGGGGGTCCAATAGGGTGGGGGACCCCAAAGTAAACCCTTTCGGGCCGGACCCCTGATTTATTCCCTGTCACTAACCCGGGAAAAATTCAGCATCTGCGGGCCACTGAAACAAGTGTTTAACCGAGGGGTTTCCCTGCCTTTAAATCCATTTTTTAAAATTTGCCACGGTGTTTTGCGGTCATCTCCCCTTCGTTTTTCCTCATCTCCATCTACCTCCTCCACTGCTCCCTCCCTCCTCTCTTGTCACCTTGTAAAAAATCAACTCATTTCACCAGAAAATCTTCTGCTCCAATGCCCCTCCTCCTCCTCCTCCATTTCACCCCCACCGACCTCATGGGGCCGTGAGATTTAGTTTCGCCCAGGGTCTCCAGTCCCCAGCCCAGCAAAATTTTTTCAGAAATCGGTTTCCAGACAGGGAAGCGTGAATGACTTTTTCCCTCCCGTAGTCCGGGGCGACTGACAAATAAACGCGCCCCCCTCAAAAGGCCTAAACAATCGACAAGGCACGCATGCCCTTTGGCACGGGCTACTTCAAATTTCCCACAGGGGGTACCTCCTGCCCCGCCGGGATCACCCAAAAAAACCCGTTAATGGCCTTTCTTTTTCTTTTACAGTCGGCCCCCCAACATGGCAGCGGGAAAATTCCCAAACGGGGGGAAACATTGCATATCAGAGTGGGGTTGGGGGGTCCCTTTTCTGCCAAACTGCAACTCAAGGGGGGGTTTTTCCTTTGCTTTGTAGGAAGGGATAAGTCTGCACAGTTTCCTTTCCTTTTCGAATTTTTCGGGTAATCGGGGAAGTTTTCCCGGGAACTTTTCAAAAACCAAATTGAACAAAATGCGCCAGGGCAGGACGCATGGACCCACCCCCTCCCCATGCAGCGGGGGACACCAGTTTCCTCCCTTTGGCCCCGGGGGTTTCACCCCCCCCCGGAGAAACCCCAACACATCGATTTCTTCTCCCATACGCGAGCATTTTCCTCCCCGGGGACTTTTTCCCCGTTCCGCCAGGGGCAACCCAGGTGTAGAACTGAAATGACCCCCGCGTGCCCACACATTGGAAAATTGATGGGGGCAGTACTTGTGGAGGCTGGGGATAGTGGGGGGGGTGAAGGAGGGGGGTTAAAAAGCGCGGGACCCCGTTTTTTTGACAATTTTGAGAAAAAAGCGCGTCCCCTGCCAATTTTTTGGGGGGGCCCGGGGCAGGAAGCCCTTCACCCAGTGGCCAAAAAAGGGAAACAAAAAAAATTGGCCCGACCGTATTTTACAGCTCCAGATGCCCCCGTTTTGTCTGGGGCCCCCTTGGAACAAACCGATAACTCAAGGACGGGCCCCCCTTTCCCTTTTCTACTATATTTTTAAAGGTGCTGGTCCCTGCTTTTTGGAAAAGAAATTACAGCTTGGAACCTCCATCCCGGGTTTCCAGCAAATGCCATTATTTCTCGGGAACGGTGCGAGCCACCATTTGGGAAAGGGGGGGAACTGCGTACCAACAACTTGGACAGGAGCATGGTCAGCTGTTTGCCCTTTTATGAGGGTTTTGGACGCATACGGGTTGTCCTTTTGCAATGGGCCTCTCTAAACGACTGCTGGCCCATGAAAAAGCGAGGACAGGAGCATCGGGACCGGAAAATTATGTCAAAGAGAAACATCCCCCTTCTGCAGAGGGGGTACCTTTAAACTGCTGCAAGGGGTATGCGTCCCACGGGGGCCCGCAGCTTTTTTTCCCTTGGCGGCGGCGGGATGGCCACTAACCCGACCCACTTTATCCCCAGGCCACCAAAAGGGGTAAAGCGGGCATGTGTTGATGCAGGGCCGTGGGCCAATTTTTAGCCCATGGCCAGGGCTTCACTTTCGCCCACAGATTCCTACATAAAAACCCCATTTTCGGCCCCCCCGGTGCCCCTTAGCAAAAAAACTCCCCGGGCCCCCGAAAACGGTTTTTTACCGCCAACGCCCGCACTGATTTACTCCTTCCGCCCGGGCCCTTTTCGCTGACCCCCTGGCTGCAACTTTTTTGGACCTGCAAGCGGTTTTTTTACCCCTGGGGGGCCCGTTTGGGCCCCCAAAACCTCAAAACTGCTAAAAAACCCGCTGACCACCCCAAACAAACCCACTTGCTGGCTGCGCCGCTCCCTACGCAAAAAAGGATACCCCTTTTCCCTCCTGACGATGTCGAACCCCCTTTCCTCACCCCGCCCCCCAAGTGCGGTCGCCCTACATCATCATCTATTTGTTTTTATCGCATTTGCTGTCCTCATCCCCCGGTTTTGGGTCCCAGAGGCTGACCCCTAAACAAAAACCCTTTCCCAGGGCCACTCTTTAACATCTATACTTTTCCCCCTACTGCCAAGAAGCAGGGGATATTGGCCCCATTTCTTCGCTGCCAAGTAAGCTGTGACTGCCCCCCCAAATTGTTCATCCCCCCTTATAGTGGCCCCTTTTGGCCCCAGACCACATAGTAGATCTCTGGCTGAGGGAACACGGATGGGACAGGGGGCGGGTTTTAAGGGCAGGTGAGGGCCGATGACCCGCTCCCGGCCATGCCAACTAAGGGTTGTGTCTGACGTTCCACCGACTCTTGGGTGGGGTTGTCAGATGTCATCTGGGAGGAAGTGGATGACCTAGTCAACCAATCAAGAACCCTTGGTTGCTAGTCAGCCACCGGCCGCTAGATGACAGCGGCAGTTGTGGCCTCACCGAGTGACCCCTGCTGCGACGTCACCTTGCTGTGCTGCGACCTGGAACTGCTCCAGGAATGTTTGTGCCTCTGCCACTTGCAGGTGAAGAGCCTGCCACCTCTCTGTCTTGACATACTGTATGTTCTAAAATGTACAGACACTGTTTGATGAAAATATCTGTATATGATAATACAACACCCGTATTTACTCAAATGAACCCAGTAACAAGCTTGGGTAACCTTTGGATATAAATTGCGCTCCACAAATGGGCAGGAAAAATTGACTTCTATGTGCCGTTTAAAAACTCTGTGTATTTTACTGAATATAAAAGCACAAACAGGCTTAATTAACCTTCATATATGAATTATGCTACAGAATTTCTTCTGTGGCGGAGAAAAACAAGTTTCTTTTAATGAGTACAACTGCAGAAAAATACTTAGTTAACCCGTGGATGTAAATTTCGCAAAAAAATTGAGCAGCCAAAAACTACCGGCTTTGTAGCGTGTTACAATGGCGTGTTTTTTACGCTACACAACAAGAGGAAAACTTGTAATTATCTTTCGCTTGTGAATTATGCTACAGGAAAAATGTATTTTTTGGCGGTGAAATAAACGATTTCTTTAGTCACCCACAGCAGCAGAACATCGCTTAATTAACCCCTGGATGTAAATTGCGCAAAAGAATTGAGCAACCAAAAACTACGAGCTTTGTAGCGTGTTACAATGGCGTGTTTTTTACCGCTTTCACAACAAGAGGAAAACTTGTAATTAACTTTTGCTTGTGAATTTGCTACAGGAAAAAATGTATTTTTTGCGGAAAAAAACGGTTTTCTTTTTGTCGCACAACACAGA